>CALZFC010000062.1:707500-840000 GCA_945643635.1 Allodiplogaster sudhausi | reverse complement strand
TTCTCATCAGCGCCGACGAGTGCCCATGCCCTAAGTGACTGGGAGCGGCAGAAGAGCAGCAGGAGCACGTCGACGTCCGCGTGCTCGCAGCAGCCGAACTCTCCACCGAGCGACTGCAGTCTGCACGAGGAATTCATGCTTAGCAGTGGAACAGAAACTACTTCACAAGGACAACTCTATTTTCCGGCACCGTTTTTCCTTTTCTTTAATGCTTACATTTGTATACTAGCAAATATTAATGCGTAACCAAAATAATACTAAAAATAAATAGCAATAACAATAATAATAATAATAAAATTGAATCGCTCTTTCATACCTGAGATGCCTGAGGGTCGCGATGGCTGCGCCGTGCTGCTTGTTTGCGATGAGCAGCAACAGAGAGTCGGCGTGGAGTGACTGGACAGAAGCCATGCTCAGCGAGGAAGTCGCAGGCCCCGCCCCCGTCGAGGCCACGGAAGAGCAAGTCGTTGCCGTGTTCGCGAGGCCACTCGAGGACGCGGCGGCGGCTGAGCCAGGCGCGGGGTCTCCGGCCACGGACGTCGCGGCCGACATCGAGACTTTTGGCGCCGCCGCGAACGGAAGCTGCGGAGGGGGAAGGCCATCGGCAGCGGACGCAAGCAGGAGATCTCTTTGAAGGAGCAGCACAGCCGGCGAGAGGGACAGCTCCTATAATAAAATATAAGAATTTGAATAAAATAAAGAATACAGCGTATTTGCTAAAATCTTTTTATTCCGTACAATGATTAACTAATAGAAAGAATAAGAGAAAGTATAATAATAATAAATAATAATCTAACGTGTGCATTGGGTGACTCCCTGACAGTGCGCACCATGTCCGAGAGCGCGTCCCTCATGAGCATCAACTGGAAGAACAGCTTCTGCAGCGACTTCGCCAGCGTCAACTCCTGCCATTTCTTCTATTACATTCATTTCTATTTTAAATCCCAAAAATTTGTGACGAAAATCGAGTGAATCTTCTCAAAGTAATTGCAAGTGGGCGCAAACAAATATAATATATAACAAAAGATAGGTATGTGAATATATTCCTCGAATCTCCTTGGTCACTATTCGAAGCTCTCGCTTCCCCATTTCCTCTCTACTGGTCACTCCTACCTTACACTTTACTAGAACAGCATGTTCCTCCCCTTTCACTCTCTTATTCTCGTAATACTTGTGCCAATAAATGTAACAGATTTTTATCTCCTCTTCTTTATCTCCACTTCCTCAACTCCTTAATCCCGTATCGTCAGTTAGACTCTCACTGTTCATATATCTGATTGCTTCAGTCAATGTGACAAAAATAGAATTGAATAAAAGAAGACAGCATACGAACCGCACTCATCCCAAGTGATGCCGGAGAACCGCCAATCGCCGAGAGTTTTTGCGCCGATTTCACTGCGTTCAACGCCTTAAGATATGAAATTTTTTATCTCAAAAATTATTACTAACACAGAAAATATAAAAGATTTAAAAGAGATGTGATCTGAAATCTAACCCGAATACATTTCTCTCTCCGCTCTGCAAACGTCTCAAAGTGTCCCTGCTGCAGGAACAGGAAGTGCTTGAGGCGTTGTTGGACGGGCGAACCTCGGAGCTGGAAAGACATAGCATTGGCTGATACACTCTGCATACTCTACAGCTTTAATATGATCTTAAAACAAAATAAAACTTTGAAAACAAATTCACATTAAATACCTAAAAAAATAAATAGTAAACAGAACAACAAGAGAGACCAGGGAAGACGAGACGAAGAGGAAAGAGTAGTCGGCCACTCGCATCAACTCATCGTGTGCGCGAGCGAAGACGCGAGAGAGACGAGGAGAGGACAGCGCCAGCGAGGCGTCGCGCAGCAGGCAGCACGCGCCACTGCAGCACAACTGCAAGAGAGAGAGAGAGAGAGAGAGAGAGAGAGAGAGACAGAGAGACAGAGAGAGAGAGAGAGAGCGAGATGAAGAGGGACAGAGAACAACAATAGATTGTGAAAGAGAAGTCTCATAAATTAATTGATCGCGTTCAACATGAGCATTTCTTGCTTTTCAGAATAGAAATTTTAAAAAGAACATACATAATTAGGATCGCCCTTCCAACCAACAAAAATCTCCTCACCTTGTACAGCTGAGTGAGGAGCAACGTCGCGTGGACAGTCAACTCTCCGCTGTCTCTCTCCTCGGCAAGGTCGGAGAGGACGGCGGACCAAGCTGTCTCGACGTGTGCATTGAGATGGTGCGCGCATTGGACAAGGATGGGAGGCGGGCCGGAACGGGGAGGAGGGGCTCGTAGGGGGGTGCAGGGAAGCGGCTGTGACTGCCCAGCTCTGCTTTGCTGCTCCAGGTCCACTGAGAGTTCCGAGCGACCGCACAGCGAAGAGCCTCCTTATATTTCAATAATAAATTCTGCTAATTAGATTATATTTCAATAATAAATTCTGCTAATTAGATTCAAAATTTTCATTCCCTTTTTGAAATTGCCAAAGCAAAACCGCAGCGCAAATTATATATATTACACAAATAAAACTAGTAATCCAGAAATCGAAACCGCTTTCTAATTCTAGGCAACTAGTACAAACTATTTCTTCTAGGCATGCGTTGCAAACCACATGGCGATTGTGAAGCCAGAGGTGTAATTTCTCCTTTGTAAAAATAAATAAAAAATATTTTGATATTTTTTAAACTAAACAATTTAGCTTCTTGTGTTTAGTTTGCATAATCGAGTTAGCAAAAGATGTAAGAAAAGAACGTAAATAGAACGTAGTGTTGATCAAATTTTCAAAGTGCCAATTAGCATAAATTTACATATTCCCTCTAATAACTAGGGAAAAACCGCTTCGTATCAAATCGATTTTGCATTAAAATTATATTAGACCTATTTGAAAGGAAAAAGGTTTTAAAGAGTAAATAAGAGAAAATTATACTAAACGGAGTATACGATTTCGCAGTACGAACGCAGCTTCATAGAGAAGAATAGATACTAATTCTTCTCTATAGGTTCCATTTTACATTTAAAAAAATAAATAAATGTAAAAGACTTCCGCGATCCTCCCTCGCCTTCGTCCTTTCACTTACCAATGGAGATGTCCTCCTCTCGGCCCACATCTCTCATCGCTTCGCTTCTCGTTCTGCCAGCAGAAAGAGCGTCCATTTCGTAGCTCAGTTTGTCCATCTAAACATACTTGACAGTATATATAAAAATAATATCAAAAACATTTCCTAAAAAATAAATTATGAAACAAAATAATTAAACCTAAGATAAAAAACAAACCCGTAACCTCTTCCTCTTCGTCCTCATCGACATCATCCACTTCTGAAGCGCAGGGGGTTCGATCTGAAGAGGCGCGACTCTTCGAGCGCCCTTCGCCCTCTCGCTCACCCTCCAGACCACTCTCTTCATCCACCTGAAGATAGAGAGAGAGAGAGAGAGAGAGAGAGAGAGAGAGAGAGAGAGAAAGAGATGGGGATACGGACAGAATGAGAAAACGATATACTGAGAAAGAGAGGGAGAGAGATAGAGGGAGAGAGAGAAAAGAAAGAGGAACAAATATGAAAGAGGGTAGTGAGAAAGAGACACACAGCGAGAGAGAGAGAGAGATGGGGATACGGACAGAATGAGAAAACGATATACTGAGAAAGAGAGGGAGAGAGAGATAGAGGGAGAGAGAGAGAAAAGAAAGAAGAACAAATATGAAAGAGAGGTAGTGAGAAAGAGACACACAGCGAGAGAGAGAGAGAAAGAGAGAGAGAGAGAGATGGGGATACGGACAGAATGAGAAAACGATATACTGAGAAATGAGGGAGAGAGAGAGAGAGAAAAGAAAGAGAAAAGCTTTACAAATATGAAAGAGAGAGGTAGTGAGAAAGAGACACACAGCGAGAGAGAGAGAAGTAACAAATAGTGGACTAACACTGCCATCGTCATCTTCGCCCTCCTCCTCTTCGTCCTCTCCTCGGCTTCTTCTTCCTCCCAATTCCTTCTCTCCTCCCATCGAGTGTGTCCGCATTGTGGACAGCCAGCCTGGGAATAATTACATGCTCACTTCAAATCATTTTTAAACATTTAATCTAGATATTATATTGCCTAGAATTAAGACATTGATACAAAGAGTATCATATAACATGAAAAAAGAAGAAGAAAGAACGCTAAGGTCTGAAAACTGTTAAGATGTCCAGCACAAAAAAAATTAAAATAAAAGATAAAATAATTTCAGAAAAAGAAAGAACAAATGACCAAAGCAGCTGTCCGCTGTCTCGCTGACGGAGTCGTGCTCAGCTTCGAGGAAGTCGAACTCCTTGAAGACGCGCGGAAACGAGTCCCCGATAGACGCGTCCGGCTGAGAAGTCGTCGATGCTCCGCCCCCTCCGGCCACGTCCTGATATTTAGTTACATTCAACTTTTTTTTTTTGTATAACATTATCTTTGTGATAATTACCTTTAATCAACCATAATTCCAAGCATCTAAGCACGACTACATCTCTTCACAAGCCAAAGTAACTTACAGTTCAGAGTGCTGGTTTTTGCCACAACCTCAACCACACTCACCAAAGAAGAGGGCCATTTCAACGTCAATATATGACAGTGCTAGATAAACAAATAAAAAGAATCCTCTAAACATCATACTCTGTTGATAAAACTAGTCTCAAATTTCACGCACATAAATCAAAATTTCGATAATTTTAGATAGTTTTCGGCTACTGACCTTTTTTGTAATGAGAATTGCTATTGGATATTAGGATGAATGTGAAAAATTAAACTACAAATCCCGGTTAATCAATTCCTGAGTGAGAAATCTGGCGTACCGTGCACGACGGGCAGATTCTATCAGTGGAAGAGGCTGCTGAGGAGCCGATCTCTGAGGGGGAGAAGACGAGAGACGCCGCAGTTGGAAGGGCGCCACCGAGCAGGGCCGCGAGGCGCTCGCGGACGCGGGCGGCCGGAGGGGGCCGCCGCAGGGTCGTCGCCGCCACCGGGGCAGCTGCTAAAGGACCTTTACTATGCAAATAACTGTTATGAACACTTAAAAAAGGGTGGTCCAAACCGGGCTACCCCCGCAATTTTGAGGCCCAAAAATTTAAATTTCTGTCTCACCCACCCTATTTTTTCGAAAAAATTACAGTTTTGGCTTTATTTTCGAGGCCTTCGGAGGTCTTACCCACCCACTTTTGTTGGACACTCGGACCGCCCCTTTTTTCCCTGCAGTCGAAAGACCAAATGAATACCAAAAAATATTTTCCGAAGATGCAAACACGCATCTTCGGAAAATATCTTATAATATGCATTATCGTCCTAAGATAAAATCTTGAGAGTTGCTAGAAAAATGAGTTAATGGGAGAAAGACCCGTAATTTACAAGTTTTCTTTCTATGAACAAAATACATCAATTAACAATAAATACCGTCAGCATTTAGAGAGGGAGCGGCTTTCCTGGGCGAGGGCGGACTCGGCCGCGTTGCGGTCGCAGCTGCGGCTGAAGAAGTGGAGAGGAGGGAGGGCGCCAGTTCGAATGAGTCCTGAACATTCGGCATTTGCAATTAGCTTCAATATGCCACACACGAATAAGCCTATTTTTCATCACTTCTCTCTCGCCCTCCCTCCTCTCTCTTTTCTCTCTCTCCCTTATCTCTCTCTCTTACTTGTTGCTGCGTCCTGTCCTCATCGTGGTGCCATTGATCGACGAGTACCTTGAGAACCCTGGACGCTTCTTGCCAATGCACTCCCTGGATGTGGCGGGAAACGGCGCGCACCACCTGAAAGCGGCGCAGGTTGAACTCTAGAGAATTATGATATAATATTATTACTTATTCCGTTTTATAGAACTAGATTATATTCCTCAATATTTGATAAGATTCCTTCAACGGAGCATAACAACTTTCGGCTTACAATAGCTATACTTGACAGATGCGTACTGAACGATTACAACAACTGTTATTATATGTAAAATATAACAAGGTGTTCGAAATATTAAAAAAAAATAAAATAATAATAATAATAGGGTAAAAATGATTCTTCATATAATTGACTCTGAACCTGACGACTGCACTCTTCACGAAGGAGATCTTTCTGGTCTTTTCATGTCGTGATAAACAGAAAGATAGAATGAGAGAGTAAGAGAGAGAGAGAGAGAGAGAGAGAGAGAACGGTTCAGAAATAATCAAGCGAGAGAGAGACACACAGAGAGTGTCAGAAATAATCGAGATGAAGAGAGAGGGTTAGAGATAACGAGAGACCTAAATGGTTACCTGAGCATTGATGCTAAGTGGAGTGCAAGAAGCGTCTCTCTCCTGCAGCAGAACAAAGAGAAGATGCAGGGCAACCGCATGCGAGGACGCCTGGCCACGCTCAAGAATCTGCAATATTAACATTATCTATATTCTTTTCCCTTATAGAATATTTATACAAATTTATTTGCATTTCTCACAACATCATTGTCATTAATCACTTCTAATTACTTTAGTGTGTTTATCTATCTTATTCTCTCTCTCTCTCTTTGCCTTCTTCTAACTCCTACGTTGAAAGTCACATAAGGTTCTCTTGATCTGCCTTCCTTCTCTCTCCCATCCAGACCTCAGCCAGTAGTGCGATCAACGAATTGAGGCATGGCTCTACTGCTGCGCAGGCATACTTCACCACGCACTTCGCCCACTGAAGCCGGTCCTTCGTGAAGCTGCGTGACTCATACTGCGACATCATCTCAAGCACTCCTTTATTATCAGCTGAACTTACTCAAATTTACCCTTCAAAATGTTTTTCTTTCTAATAGTTCTAATATTAGTAAAATCAAAATCTTTTTTTCTCATTTTATTAGCGTAAAATAACACGAAATAGTTAGAATAGAGCGCCAATATTGGAGACAGCGCCGGTTAACACTGTTTGGATTTATTTCAAAATCACAACGCACTTCAGGTCAAATTGATATGAGAGTCACATTCGAATATATTTGAACGTTAATAAAATAGACAAACAGTTGAAAGATGGATGAGTGGATCTTCTCCTCCGCATTCGTCGTTTTCTTCCTTCATCTTTTGCGAACTCGATTGGGCAAACTAAGCAACAAAAATGTAATCCATATTAACTTCTCATAGTTATAAAAGTATCTATAAAATCAGAGGGCATATGTATTGGCAAGCGAATGCTTACCATTCTGAACTCTTTGACAGCCTTGATGCAGAGAGAATTCGGTGAGTCAAAGTGAAGAAGGAGATACGGTAGAACTGCGACGACGATCAATGCGAAACTGCTCCGTCCGCCAATCACCGGCTCCTGTATTAAAAAAATATTTAGCGTTCGCAAAGTAAAGTGGTATTTAATTAAATGAAGAACTTGGCAACAAAACAATATAGAAAACCAACAAATAGAATTAATTCCAAATACTGCGTTTTGATTTCATATCTTTATATGTAAAAAAGCCATGATTAATAAATACTGCAAAGCAGACCGATATAATTTCCGTAAGCGACAAAAGTACTGAGACGCAGTCGTCGTAGGCACCCGCAATCACAACTCCTGAAATGGAGAAGAATGTAAGTAGGTATAATCAGTTTCGAAAACAATGTGTATTAGCTCGCATCAAACGAATTTACAAGAGAGGGCATCAACATCGAGTTATTATTTAAGCTGAAAATCATTAGGATCATCCTTCTTTTGTTCTCAAAGAAAAATAATTAAAGTCTCTCGCCACCTCCCTCCGACTCACCTCTGCTGACAAGGGCGACTATGCCACTGTAGCTCTTCCACTCCATCTGACCAATTGACTTCTCCAACTTCTGAAGGAAAGGTGCTCGCGATGCTCCTTGGGTCGTCTCGAGGATCTGGAAATGTTGTTAGAGAGTCTGCTATAAAACAAAGGTAACTTAATATAACATACGTTTAAACATTTATTCCTTTTGATACGGTAAAAAATGAAAATAAAAAAGAAGATAACCGACCTTGGCAATGATCTGGAGAGCGAGCAGGAATTCGTTGTCGATGGCAGAGTCGAGAAGAGCCACGGCCATGGCCGTCAGCATGGCGCGAGTGTTCGCCGCCTCCTCCTCCGCGTCCGCCACCGCGTCCGCTGCCGGAAGGGCCTCCGCGGACTTGCTCCTGGCAACCAGAGAGATACAAGGATCAGGGATAGAGAGAGAAAGAAGGGAGAGCGAGAGAGAGAGAGGGAGAGAGAGAGAGGGAGAGAGAGAGAAAGAAGAGCGAGAAAGAAAGAAGAGAGAGAGAAAGAAGAGCGAGAAAGAAAGAAGAGAGAGAGAGAGAGAGAGAGAGAGAGAGAGTCCGATTTTGCATGAAGTTGAGAAATATTCAGAGTGAGAAGGAGAGACGAAAATTGTGCGTAGCCTAATCGTAAGAGTACAACATCAATGGCAGAGCAACCACTTTCGCTTGCTTTTGTGTTTGGGAAACGGAAAGTGCAAAATATTTAGGTAAATGAAATAAACCTGGGAAGTGAAGAAGCGCCGATCCACGGAGTTTCGTCAGCCATCAGAAGGGAGAGACGAGCTTCTGCAAGGGAGATCACACTCAAAGTAGACAGCTAATCAATGCAAGGATGCACACTCAAGACAATCACACACAGGAAACTAAGAATTACAAGTAAGTCTTATTCTCAACTTCGGTTTCACAAGCGCTTTCTCCTCTCTTTCCCCCTCTATACTCTCCCCTCTCTCTCTCTTTCTCATCTTTCTCCCCCTCTCCTCTTTCTCCTTTCACTCTCTCTCTCCTCTTTTTCTCCCTCTCTTTCTCTCTTCCCGCTCTCCCTAACCCTCTCTCATCTTCTCTTTCTCTCCCCCCTCCATTCTCTCTCTCTCCACCTTCTCCCCCTCTTCCCCCTCTTTCTCTCTCCAACTCTCTCTATCGTACCTTTCCTGTCGTGCAAGACCCTCTGCGAGACTCCACTCTGCCTGAGGAGTGCGGGGGTGTAGGAAGTGCTTCTTGTGTGAGAGGGGGAGATGGCCGAAGTCAAATTACTCGCGCCCCCGGATACTTCAAGCAGCTGCTGAAAGTCGAGCCGAAAAAGATGACAACTAAACAATACTCAAAAGCGTTGGCCCGAAGTGGCCTACAGGTTAAACAAAGTATACCTGTAATTATCCTGGCCGTTTCCCAGGCAAGTCCCCATTAGTTTTCATCAAACTAAAATTAACAAATTTCACCTGTATTAGGTATTATAAGCAGGCCCCAATCGTCCAACCCAATCGGATTAGAAAGGAGCCCCTAACCGGTGGAGCAATGTGTGGAATGCTCGCGAGTAGACACAGCAGAAGATCGGTGACGTATGCCTGAGCCTCTTCCTGGCTCTCTCCCGCAGTCTCGATGAGGCGAGAGAGAAGCAGAGAGACCCATGGGCCGGGGGGCTGGCAGAGGGCGGCCGTGATCTGCGAGATCATCTAATTTATAAGGAATCGGTTTTATAATGAGACTTTAGAAAAAAAGATGTTAAAATCATTATCAAGAGTGAAAATATATTTATCTGTATATTCATCTATTTTTCTCTTTCTATCTCCCTGCTCTCTCTCTCTCTATGTCTATCTCTCTACTTTCTCACTCTGTCTGCTCTCTGATTTCGCCATCCTCTGTCCAACCTGGAAGCATCTACTGGCGGCATGTCTATCTCCGGCCGCGAGTGCTTGTCTCATGGAGAGACTTGTCCAAACTGCGGGGAGGCGGGGCATCGAGGGGAGGAGAAGCTCGGCCACGTGACGGACCAAGCAGGCCAGTTGGCTGGCAGACGAGAGACGCCAGGCTCGCGGCGATGTCGACTCGTGCGCCCACAGAGGACGATCCATTCTAAAAAGAGGGAGACAGAGAGAGAAGACAGAGAGAATGACAAGAGACAGAGAAGAGAGCGAGAGAAAGAGATGAGAGACAGAGTTAGAGGACGAGAGAGGGAGAGAGAGAGAGAGAGAGAGAAAGATAAGAGGCGGAGAAGACAGCGAGAGAGAGAAGAGAGAGAGAAGAGAGATAGAGAAAGGAAAGAGACAGAGAGAGAGAGAGAGAGAGAGAGAGAGAGAGAGATGGGGAGGAGGGAAATTTATATGGACTAAGTAAAAGAGACCGAAGGTAGCAACGATTATGTCCGATGGTCAAAGTCGTGATAAAAAAACAGGTTGCATAAAAAACGAACGCTTCACTAAGACAGAAGACGATCGCGTTGATGAGATCGGTCGAGGACGAGAAGATCGCATTCGAGTGAAGGAGCATTTGTCTGCAAGATCAAGGGAAACTAGTACATTCATTATATATTTTCTCCCAATGGGGACTTAAATTTGGGCATAAATAACATGACATCTGAAAAATCAATATCAATAACTCATAAGTATCAATATAAAAAAGTGTGCTCTCGCCTATACTCGACGTGCGTGGCGCGCACGAAGTGAGCCTGGGTCGGCGACTCGCCACACGACTCTCTCCGAGCACAGCAACTATCGCTGTCCGAGCTATTCTCACTTCGGGTCATCTGCGGTTTCAATCAATCAATCATGTCATATATATATATATATATATATATATACATATATATATATATATATTTATGTATAAATACAAATAATATCCCAAAAAAAATCATTCGTAACACACTAACAAATGTGACGACAACATTGGTAACATTAGTTGCTGATTTTTTTTTTAAATTCTACATGGAGACCACGATCTCAAAATCAATAATAATAAATCGCAGCCACTTCTAAATATGTAAAATTAATATATATACCGTATTCGTGAGCAGAAGAGAAGAGACCACTGGCAGGGCAGCCTTCTCAGCATGGAGTAGGCAGAGGTTGATGATGGTCTGACGCGCATGTCTACACAGAAGGCGTGAGTCGAGGTACAGTACTGATGCCTGAATATTTGAGAAAGGAGTATCTCACCGTAATGTTCCCGCTAATTAATAAGCAAACTAAAAGTAATCACTACACAACTGGGATGGAAAAACACAAAAGCGATTTGTTCAAAATCATATTACGGATGTTTCATTCCTAATTTATAGTTTTAAAGGGCATGAAAAACATTACCACAGCCAATTTTAAAGAGTTTATAAATAAATAAAAACCTGTAGCAGTCTCGGTGTCGCATCAGACCAATCAATGCTGCAAGCTCTGATAAGATCACAGAGAAGAAGAAGCGCGGCTTGGCTCCTGCAAAGTAAACAACAACATAATCAACACAACCAAAAGAATATTGAACAAAAAATAATAAAGAAATAAAAAGAGCAACCTAGAGACATGCTGAAGGGGCTGTGTAGCGGGGGGAAGATGCCTGGAAAGGGGGGAGTAGAAGCCCCCGTAAGGCGGCATTGGCATGTCCCTCACTCCCTCACACGACGTGTCTCTGTCCACTGAGGAGGCCATGTCACTTGCAATCACCACACCCTCCGCCTTGTCCAGGATCTCCTGCCAAGCAAATATTGGACTGAAAAAGGCTTTAATTCAAGACAATCTTTCAAAGTAGTGTACATCTACTTTCAGTTAACACTTTTTGATGGCTTGGAAAAATTTTTTTTGTAAAATTATTTTTGCTAACCGTCTCATTATTTCTCAACTCTCTATCCTAGTTTCTGTTCTCACACACTCTCTCTATCTCTCTCTACTTCTCTCTATCTCTCTGCTCTCTATCTCACTGCTCTCACTGCAAGTATTTCTCCAACACTCTCTGTCTTTCTCTCTTACCTTGTGACTCTCGAATGAGCAGTCTCTCTGCCATCGGTAGAAAGGCGGAATCTCGCTACGTTCGAGGGACGCCCGGATGCCACTCGAGGAACCACCTTTCAATTCATTTTCAAAATGTCATTCTATTTCCTTTTCGTTATCTATTAGTTTCTCACAACAATTCAAAAATTCTTTCGAAAGCCAGTCAAACAAATATTTTTCAGGTGAAAAGTCAAAATACCGAATTCGCAAGAAGTTGAGGAGAGTTGCTCGAGAAGCAAAGAGGAGAGACGCGGGCCGCAGGCACTCGAAATCATCACGCAGATCGACTTGGCCTTCAAAATAGCATTGGCATAGCCAAATCGACTCAAGCAAGCGACCCAATACAATTTCGCTAGAAAAAAACCAATTCTTATACAATAATTACAGATAACCCACCTGCAAGAAAGAACAGAGACATCCCTAAAGGCTCTTCATAACTCTTCATTTTTTTTAGTCGACTTAAGCGTACGAACATTTCACACAAATGCTTACATTTTTACTTCTAACTTACACAAGTTAGAAGCACGTCAAGTATTCAATTTGCTTTCTCCCTTTACTAAAGAGAAATACTGAAGCGAATCCAAACATAGAAGAGAAGGCTGTCCATTGAGAGGAGAGTGAGTGCGTAGAGATGGTTGATGATGGCGGGGAGGTTCGCGGGAAAGGCCAGGGACACTGCTCTCCACAGATCTGCCAGTTCGCGGCTCTGCTCTTCACCCTGAGAAATTCAAATAATACTTATTCTTCTTTCCCATTATAATTTCAAAACGTAATATCAGATATCAATAAAGTAGCAACGAATGAAATGCAGCTGTCTTTTTCCTTCTTTACCAACCTGTGCCATTGTCAGATAGAAGAGGTTGTTCAGTAGAAGCTGCGTCGCCTCTTCAGATCCCCAGCCTCGAGGTCCTGAAATCACTTTATACTTCACACTTTATTATTTCTACATCAACTCCATATACCCCTTTTTTATACCATATCAAATAAAAGCTTTAGCCATAACCGGTGGCACGATTAAGGAATATATAAATGTGTTCTTAAAAATAATATATAAATGATAGTATAAATTAAAATATATCACGTGCTAAATCAAAATTTAAAAAAGTTATGAAAGCATACCCTCTCGGGCATCTTCATCGCCAGCGACCCAATCGACCAGCTCGACATTCTCGATCCAAGGAAGCAGCAGAGAGAGCAGCGCCGTCCTCGCGTGCGGCTGCGCCATTTCCATGCGGGAACACGCTTCTGCAAGGACATCAAAAGGAGATATTTCATTTTGTATACTGCTGTTATTTTCAATTTACAATTATTCTAAACTGAAAGCACCTGGTGAAATACAGTGGCGGCTTGCAAATAATAGCAGTGGGCCGTTGTATAGAAGAACCGTATTGACCTGAGAATACCGTAATGGTGAGTTGTGGGTGTGCCTTGGCGAGTCGCCTTGCGAGTGCAGTCTGCTCAGTCGGGAGACAGCCGTCATCGGAGGAAGTGAGGGAGGAGAGTGCGGCGCGGAGGGGAGCCGAGGAGGAAGTCAGCGGAGAAGTCGAGGATGCTCTCAAGCAATTTGTTTTTTTTTCGTAAATAAAATTTTCAACAGAATACATAAAAATATGCACTAAATTTAAAAAAAAGTACCATTTACTACATTTCTAAGAAACAAGATTTTAAGTGGCATATATGATTTATATAGTATGGGCAAACCCATCGAGGAATCGCTTGCGGACGAGTTCAAGCATTTGGACAGCCGAATCAGCGATGGCTCGGTCGGCTGCCATCGCCTGACACAGCACGAAGAGAGACACGAACTCGCATGGACACTCTCGACGAGAGAATACACGCACTGGAGAGAGAGAGAGTGTGAGAGAGAGAGGGTGAGAGAGAGAGAGAAAAGAGAGAGTTGTTGTCGTTCATCACCTACCCCGCCCCGTTCATGTGGTTTCCCTGATATGCTGCAGATGAACCCCTTTCCCACTTAAAACATACACCCGACTAGGGAGAGTAATGTGTTTTATAAATACTAAAATACAATAGTAGTTTGATAAATCCGCCTAACATAGGGCGCGGAAGCAGCGCGCGCCAACGCGTGGCGTCTGCGAGTAGCACTGGAGCTGCAGCCATTCCATGAGACTGGAGCACTCATTCAACTCCAGCATTGATGCGAGTGTCTCTTCCGCCTCGCCTTCCATCTGCAGCCAAGACAGCATTACAAATTAAACAAATAAAGAATTATTTAATATAAAAGAATACACACACGGGATTCTTTCCAAATACGCTGCTTAGCACGAGAGATATTATTAGAAAGAATTTCATATGGAATTTGCTATGTTTTTTTAAACACAATAAACGAAGACGAACAATATGATTATGGCTGCAGACGACTTGCTCGAGCCATCCGTAGAGATATCCCTTCTCGCCAATCGCTTTCGCTGCATCGAAGATCGGTCCGCAACAGAGAAGGCGGCACATCGCAACCATCGCTTTCTGCTCCACGAACGAACCCACCTACATTTTTTTCATTTTATATTCATTTGTCTGCATCAAAGGAAATGTTTTAACAATTACACCGCTCTCTAAATGTAATAAATAGTTTATTTGGCCAAACTGGTCAAAATAAAATATCGAGTAGAGACATTAACCAAATCTTGATAAAAAAAAATAACTTTCGCTATACATGAATTTGACGTAATATGGTTTAAAAACATGGGATAGAAAGTAATAAATATTAATGTAAAATCATGAACCGACCTCGCCAACCGTGCTCTTGACACTGCCGACAACGGACGCGGATCGGTCGGCCGAAGAGTGGCTGCCTCCCCCCGCCGTCACCCCCACGATGGCTCGGCTGCACCAACCCATGAAGAGGTAGAACAGGGACTGCTTCTTCTCTTCTGGCAGCAGATTCCCACGAGAGTCTGGAGGCACGGCGTCCACGAGGAGGGCGACCAGCTTGGCCAGGTGGATACGCAGCGAGCTCAGAACCTGACAGTCATTCCTTTTATCAGCGCTCCAGTTTGCATTTTTATCTATAGGGAACGCCGAGAATCTACGCTCTTGAAGCCGAATTACTTCTCCTAAAACACTTTGTACACTATTGATCTCGTTCATTTTCCAACAATGTTTAACTTTTTATTTAGAAAAAAAATAGTTCAAATAAAAAGGAAAGGAGAGGAATGAAGACCTCAGGGTCCCGGTCAACTTCGCCCGCCTCGAGATTCTGCCGGATGGCGTCGATGAAGTCGACAATGTGCGAGTTGAGTCTGCCGGAAGAGTCGATCATCGCCACGTCGAGGAGACCGCGGAAGACGGCCACCTTAAGTTTACAATAAAAAAGATAGCTTCTAATTCTAGCACTCAATTATAAGTATTATTAGTACTCAATGGGTATAAAAGAAAGAATATACAAACAACAGAAACTACAATTCATCCTTAATTTCTGGTACATAGACTATCCGATAGATGTTAGGCGTTATCTTAGGATCGTTAGAAGACCTGTGCCAATCACACAGGTGCCTGTTCCAACCACAGATATCCGGAACCAACCTCAATGATCCTGAGAATCTGCAGCCGTAGCAGATCCTTCCTCTTGCGCCTCCTAACATTGGTCTCCAGCTTCTTCTCCATGGCCTCTCTGAGCACTCCGCGAGAGGCCATCTCATCGAGGAGAGTCTCTACAGCGTGTGCATTCAGAGAGCCGACCCCGAGGACGACGCTGTCCCGGATGTCCGTCAGGTTCTCCCATCGTAGCATCGTCAGGGCTGAAGAGGGTAGAAAAGCACAATTACCTATTACCTTATTATTTTTGTTCTCTCGCGTTATTATTAAAGGTAAACTAGCATTAAAATTTTGCCCCCATCGTCCATTCTCTCATCAACTGCCAAAACCTCTTCCAAAGATAAACGATGACGACGATGACGGCACATTTCTGGACGACATTCGAAGCGATGAAGAGACGGAACGGAAAACATCAGAATCGATCCTGCAAAGTCATCATGGGAATAGAACCAATATAAGAAGCTTATTTCATTTCATGCAGCAGTTCGTGCGTCTCTTGGTATACGTTGTAACTATTAACAACAGCATTTCGGTTTTAGACTCAACATAGCTGAAACATGGAGTACAACTTCGAGTGAGTAATGGTTGGTAAGAACGAACGAAAAAATTGAACAAACACCGAAAACGATAACCGCGTGCACTAGTTGATGGGCAACTAGATATATACAAAAGTAAATCTAGTACAAACAAGATTTTTGGCTCCAAGGTTCATAAACTCCGCATAAAAATAGGAATCGTAATAAAAAACCGACGAAGGTGGCGGAGAGAAGTTTCGACTGGCGAGCGTTGACTGCGCACAGTTGGAAGTAGGCACGAAGGCGCAGCACATCAGAACGTACCTAAAGTTATTCATTCATCATCTATTACTTTTAACATTTTTAAAATCAATTAATCGACAACAAACGTGTCTCACGTGGCGAGAAACTTATTTACTAGCTTAGTATAATTCAAGTTTTGGCATAAATAACACCAATTGATATGGTAAACTTATAAACATAACACAACAAACGGTTCGGTTCGAGACTGACTTTTGCCAAAGCTGAAGGCAGCTCCCTTGACTTAGCGCTTCTCCACAAATCGGCGATGCTTTACTCTTGCTAGAGCGAAGAAGAGAGGCGCGACTCTCGTTCTGCGGGTTACTGTAAGTGAACTACTAAGGAAAGATTTTTTTAGATAAAGCTGATAGATGAGAAAAGAGAGAAACTTGGGGTCAACGTATCCGCAGACAGCATTGAAGCGGTTGAAGAATGTCGGCCATGCCGCTGCGACGGCTGACGGGCATCTTAAAGGAAATCTCTCATTTTCGTATCTGGAGAAGCAAGAAAAAATTTGACGCCTATAAAGAAAACTCAGGAAAAAAAACTTCTCTTAAGCCAATATAAAATATGTACAGTACTGAAATGGTGCCTGCTTCTGGACTTGGGTCGGGGGTTGCAAACGGCTAACGCGGGGGTTACAAAGTAAAAAAAAGATTTTTTTTTAAGCCTAGAAAGTTGTGTTCAATTCATTCCGAAACTCTTGCTTTTATGTGTCACGGGATTAATATCGACGCTTCAGGACCGTAGACAGTTATCACTAAAGGTTTGGTTCAACTGAATTAATTTTAAGCCAAATTGGGGGTGCTATATATTAGAGGAAGCCCAAAGTGCCAATTTTTAAGATCAATTTAAAAGAAAAACATGATGAAGAAGAAGGAAACCTCGCTAGTAGGAATCGGTGTTCAGAATAGCCACTCAAGGCACACGCCCAAGTGTCCCATTGCAAGTACTCGTTGCCGCGGTTCACGTTCACCTCAAGAAGAGTGCCTTCGTTAATCATAATTCTCGTGAGTAATAGCAGTTATCACATTTCCCTAATATGTTTGATATAATTCATTTGTATTGTTTTTTTACCAGAACCTTTCCAATTAACAGAACAATTACGCGACAGCAAACAATAAAAAGTTTTATGAAAACCTCGTACCAGATCCAAATCGCTCTCCAGATTACCAATCTTCTCACACACCGTTGCAAAGTCCATCGTCCAGGTTTCCTTAAAACAGTTTTTTAAATAAAAAAATACACAGAAGCAATATAAACAATTAATCGATAAAACGTGCAAAATACGTTCTAACCCGTTCACTCATAGGAACATGCTCAATGTACTTCCTCATAACATATGGAGTAGCATCGTCCAGAACAGTAATGACTGGGGTATCGTAATCCTGAAGCGTTTTTTATTGTTAGACAAAAACATTTTTCGAAATTTAATACTACAAAAACACTTTCCTATATGACAGGCTACAACTAAATTCATATAGGTAGAGGCAATTACTAACGGTAAATGTAATTGATAATAATGACAATATATTGTATACCTTAGTCGGAAGAGTCTCAAAGATCAGTTTGCACTCCTTCAAAAGTTGGACAGCAATCTTACGAAGTTGCATTCCGTTCTGGCACAGCATAACCTAAAAGAGATTTTTATTCTTATAAAGGATTTCAAGGATATTTTGGAACTGTCTTCTTCAAACAAGAGATTCATTTCTAACAAGTGCAAATCCCTCGATTTGGTAGATGCACGCAGGCCAATTTGCCATGTAGAGAGGAGATTGTTGAGAAGCAGGAAAGATCAAGTTTCCATCTGCTGCGCCATCGGCAACTCCGTCTGTAATTGGCAACTTTTTATTTATATTGCAAAAAAGAACATTAGAAAAGCATCAAGAACGTTATTTCACGTTAATATTGAAGGCAAAATACACATAGTAATAAGAAAAGTATTACTTAACACATCATTTTTTAATTAAAATAACAAACTTGATTGTCCACTGAATGAGTTGATTAATTCACCCTGTCGCATCTTTTCTTTCACGTTTGAAGTTCGCCATGTCACAACGAGTTGAAGCAGAAGTCGTAGGCCAATATCCAGCACGTGAGGATACGTGTCCTGCAGCATTTTATCACTCTTCAAATACACATTATTATTTATATTTTATACATTTATATTTTTATTTAACGAGACATTATTACTAAAATTGAGGCGGCAATGCGCCAGTTCCATCTAGTTGGTCTTCCTGTGAGTTTAAATTTGCTTAGTGAAAGCGATGTATGACGTGTGAATGAAGACACATGAATGAAAAGGTGCTGTCTATTTGACGTATTCACTCTGATTTTGGGCCTTCAATTACCTTCCCCCACCCAGATGCTTGCGTTTTTACATCCCCTCTCTTGCTTTCAAGCCACAAGCCCAGTAACAACCCTGCGTGCCATTTATTCCCTGTGAAGAAATGCATGAATAAATGAATAAAGATATAATTTTAAGTATAAAAAAAAGGCCAACATTAAGTTGCGTGATGATGAGGTTGAGTGTGGATGTCATGACAATCTCTCGCCAGTCGGCGAACTCAGTCACGAGGTTCTGCAGAGTTTGTGCCGCGAGTTCTCGCAGCTCACTGTCAATGTGCACGGAGATCCGCGTCAGAATGTCGACCAGCTCCTTTAAAGTTGAGAACATTTCTATCGCTTTCTGCCTGAAGATTAAAACAGGTATAGAAATATTGCAACTACTGAAAGAAGGAACAAGTGGGCTCATGGAGTCTGGCAGAAGTCTCGGGATGGCGGCCACGCAAGTCCTGAGCAGGTCCAGCTTCGGCTTCGCTTCTCCGCCAGTCAACTCCTCCGGCTTCGCTCCTCCTCTGCTCTGCACGGCAGTCAGCATCAGACTCTTCCCAACCTGCAATCATGCTCTTTAAAATTTAGGCTTTCTTTAATTATCGATTCAAGAATTATCGATGTCTTACTTCTCTCTCCCGTCTTCTCACCAGTTTCCAAGAAAGCGTAGAAAATAAACAAACTAGGAAAAAACTCTCGGTCATAAAAAATATTTTAAGCATATCGATCGATTCCAGTTTTAAGCAGGATCCCATAAAATTCTATAAGATTACATTCACCCTGAAAACTTTGAAACATTTATGCTATTTCTCAAGTAAACGAAAAAAAAATACAAGGGACACTGATGTGAATGTAGGCAGACATAACGAAGTAGCAAAAATGAGAGAGAGAGAGAAACCTGCTGATCGAGAATCTTGAGAATGTTATCGAATGCCTTTCGACATGGCGCGTAATACTGCTCAAGCCCGATTGATCTGACAATACGAGAAAAAAAATTCCATATTTGCCCTCATTTTCACCAATTGTAGGGGGAGAAAAAGAAAAAGAAATGTTACAGAGATATCGATGCTAAACAGAATCTCCCCTCTTGAATACTATTACACCACAATATTCCACCCAGGAGCTTCAGCTTACTTGGCAACTTCTCCGGTGAGCGGTCGCGTGATGTACGTCTTCTTCTTGATCCTAGCCATGGTGCCTAAAAGAAAGAAAACAAGCGAAATTAACTACTATCTTACGGCACTAATTAGGAAGAGAGATTTTAGCGAATTAAGAAAAAAAATGTTCCATTGATCTTATTAGTGACTATTTACGATTAAAGTAAAAAAAAAAATATTGAATGGAATATAAATAATATAGAATGCCCTCGTGATACCTGATGCTAAGGGCGGAAGACTGTTCGGCATTCCCGGGGGCTCCTCCTTCTGTTGCAGTCCGTCTGCAATGACCATGAGAGCCCGTATGCCAATGTTCATTCTCTCGGGATAGAGAGAGCGCTGTTGCCGATTAACGCCCAGCAATTCGAAGATTATCTCCTGAATATTCAATGAAATTTACATAAATATTAAATGGAATACAAACAAATACTAACTGGAATACTAATAAATAACAATTATATCAGCGACCACTGTAACCTTAAAAGAAGTGCTGATGATAATTCAAAGACTCATTCAACCTTCTTTCCCCTATATTTTTCACATATAGTATCTTAATAATTTACAATTGCATACATTTATGTAAGAAAGGAAGCAAAAGAGACTGACATGAAATGCAAAGTCGAGCTTGAAGAGCGAGATGAAGTGGATGATCTTCACAAAGATGAGAAAGGGCGCATCCCGTGGGACAACTGCTCGATTCCCCTTCGGGAACAGCGAGTTGCAGATGGATTCCAGCCGACTTCTCGTTGACGTGTTCCCGTCTCCGCCGATGCGAATCATGTACACCCTGGGAATTGTCGCATCATTTCTTTCCCATTAGAAAATTACAATTTTAACTATATTTTCTACGTTTTAATGCTTCAACTGATTTGAAAGTTTTAATTTCTCTTCCATCTCTTGCACGTATCTCCAATAATTTACTTTTACTTTTTTCTTACGAAAACGTTTAGCAATCACGTAAGCCAGCGACCGCCTACACTTTGGACAAACAATCTTCAATGTGATAATACATCTATTCTGATTCGTGATACCGATCGATAAAGATCTATATAATATGTATATATATGCATGTACATATACATATATAAATACATGACAGGACAATGCTTTCTCTTTCTGTTCCAACTACAGTATCCTTTCCAGGTTGACTTGTCCCGCTCACCAGATCAATCTGTAGAGTGACTCGATGGCCACTCGGGGCAGTCGATCGCGCCCTCTGAGATTAGCCAGCGTGGCATTCAGGAAGGGCACCCAGTTCTGGAGGAAGAAGGCGCGTTGGCTCACGCAGAGAAGGCAAGTCAGGAGTGGGAACGCCGCCTAGAATTTGCCTATTGTTTTTTTCTCCAAAATAAAATAAAGTCTGGAACCGTATATAAATTAATGGAAAGTGAATGAATGTAATAGGACAGATGTGCAAATTTCGAGAACCCAACCGATTTAAGCCTGGTGAAACAGGAATCAGTGCAATAATTGCCTTGTAAATATAGAAATAAATATATAATCTAAAGTAACCATTTTGTGTGCTTTCTTTGAGGCCATCTCATTTGTCGGCCCGTAGTATTTCGTGACGAATGCAATAAGCGCCGGAATGTTCACTTCACTTTTGATTTGCTGAAAACATTTTCGGTGCGGCTATTCTGGTTACGGACGAGTGGAAAAACATGAAAGACGAGACATGACCAAGATTAAGTTAAAATATACATTTCATTATGCTACATGACATTTTTCAAAGTCATGCGTAAAGAAAAGCCGGCCACCGCCGGGGCGGCCGCGTAAGGCCCAAATGGTGCTGCGCAGGGAAGAATCAGAGCTAACCGACGCAACGGGAACGAGGATCTCGACAAGAAGGCCGGCCGCTGCGTGCTTCACATCTTTCTCCTTGACTTCGAGGAAGAAAGCGCCCAGTTCGTCGAGGAACTTGATGCCGACCTCGAAGACGCACACTCCGTGCGTCTATAAGAGAAAGGGTATAGAGAAATGATGCTCAAAATAGGGTTCGGAAAACAAGAAGGACATTATTAAAAAGCACCTTTATCTTCAGATACTTCATTCCCATCAAAAGTGAAATAATATTGTGAGGAGTAGTCGGAGAAGTCGCATCCTTAAAAACAGATTCCTGTCACGATCAACGCTGGATTAGAAAATTGTAAAACATACGATTAAAAATTTTAAGCGGCAGAAATTCAAAAGGGGGAACGAATAGAACACGAATCCTGCAGTTTTTTCCCCTTCTTCTAAATTGGGTCACCGTTGCTTTTGATTGCGAGCACCTAAATGGAATTCTAAATGTTCGAATGTAGCAAAGAGCCGCCTTACGCGGTTGGCTTCGTGAATACGATAGACCGGCTTTAGAAATTTTTTTAAATGTATATTAATTTTAAAAAAACATTCAAAGAAAAAACCTTCTTCAGCTCATTCAGCTGTGCAAAGAAGGCTCGATGGATTTGCGAGAAATGTGTTAGGGATAGCACACCAAGAACCTGCAAATATGATCATCTTCAAATCTTTATTTTTGCTAACCAAATTAATATTTAAAAAAAATCCTGCTTTAAAGAGTAGCATTAATTTTGGATTCTTTAAAAAATAAATAAAATCAAACCTCAGCATTAGTCTCGGCAAGGATGAGACTATTCGTGTGATTTACCCCAAGTGTTAACCTGAAATCAACTTTCTGATTTGGTACAAATGCTGTGTTAAACTCATTAAAATTTAAAGCGGAAAATAAATACATATACATATATAAATATTCAAAATGGAAAACTGACGGATCCTTGAATGCAATGTGGCGAAACGTGAGATTAAGAATGTAGTTGATTTGGCCTTCACATGAGTTTAAATGAAATTCCGCCTTAGTTAAGCATTGATTACGATCGAAAGCGCACAAGACTACTTTATAGTAAAAAAAAACAGCAAGCCAGAAACTGTATAGTAATAACAAGACAAACCCCATTTGTTCCATGTTTTCCTTCCAAAGATACGATAGAGAGTTGCTAGTATTCACCTCCCATTTCTATTTGTTTCAGAAGTATTCTTACCCTTCGCTTTCTCACAAATATAAATAACTGAATGCTTTAAAACAAAAATAATAAATTCTCGCCTGCGGAAGAACTTCGATTAGAGCGAGGCACAGCAGGTAATTCGCAGCGAGAAGCTTCTTTTGAAGTCGGAAACGGTTCTCGTTGCTGAAAACTTTAGATTTGGCATGAGGTGAAAAAAGAAGATATTTATCTTATTTATAATTAAATGGTTCATAATTAATTTTTTAAAAAGTATAAAGAACGTACGCCGGATTAATCTTCTCGAGTATCTCTTTCTCCTTCCGCTCGAACCAAGATATCAGCGCCTTCAGCACGGACGGCAGACAAACTTCGCTGACTCCGAAGAGAGTCAGCAGCAGATGGTCCATGTAGCCGTCTTCTCCACGTTGTAGCGACTTATTTATATGCTTATCCTCAAGTCAAAAAATTAATAATTACAGTAATCAAGGCAAATTTTTTTTTAAGAAAAGATAAAGCCGTTTAACGATTAATTTTTTTTAATAGCGAGAAAACGAGACACAAAAAAAACTACTAACGATTGGCTCATCAACCACGGCGTTGAGTTTGCGGTCAAAGACAGCGAAGAGTTCGACAAGGATGGACTGAGCAGTGAAGATGCCGGGAGGGAGGTCAAAGTCCATCTGCGAGATGGGCACGACCTTCGACGCACCCCATGGCAACTCGCACGCCACGACACTAAAATCTATTTTGAATTCCCGCGCTCTTCCCTGCCCAGGATGTAGCAAATGCAATATGGAGAGACATGACCAGGGAATTCTTTCTCAAACGGTATGAAATGTTAGCTCTTTATTGAGTTTAGTCACGGGCTTCGGATAGTCAAACTTAACTACATATGAAGAATGAAATAGGTCTGACCAATGACGAAGTTGTAACCCCACAGGTACATAGCTAAAAATGGGGTGCCCAAACCTCCGAGGAAGGATGAGTGACAGGAAAACGGAAACAGTAAATTAATGTTAAATATTGCTAATGTGTTCGATTTTTATGCCGTTTATTATGCTCAAACTATCGTATTTTGTAACCACGAAGGATAACTGAAAATTTGTCTAGGCAGTCGGCTTTTAAGCTATGCCCAGGTACTATTTCAGCACTGTGAAGGAACCTAAATGAAAAGTGAAGCCAAACCATGAGCAACTGGGGACCACAATTGACGGACTTATTAAAAGCGTCGAGACAGATGCTTACATCAAAGGCTAGAGTAAACATGTTCTGAATGTGCTGCCTGGGAATTCAGGAATATAAACAATTGAAAGATAAGAAAGGGAAAGGCAGTGTTGAACAAGGTCGTCGCAAGAGCCGTGCTGGACCCCGGCCAACTCAGATAAAAAATTTTGCCGGAAAAAAGACATTAACCCTTGAATAAATGTTTGGGTTTGTACTCCCCCCCCCCCTCGGTCAGGACTCGTGCACCGGACCTTATCCAGTACAAGAGAAAGGTGATTTAGGCAAAAAAAGATGTAAAGAGAGAATTAAAAGCTGACGTCCGCTCGGAGGCTGGGCGATAACTGAGAGTGCCTGGGTCGCTCTTGCGGCGGCAGGCGCGATCTCGCCGGTGAGTCATGGCGGCATCCAAAAAAGGGGACTCGGGTGTACAAGATCCTTTAAATGAATTAGGCTTTAGACGACACATTCATTTCACTTCTATTAATCGCTTAAATATGCCTTTACATATAAAAAGAATAACAAGCGCGAGGATAAAGGTTGCTGGTAAGTGACATCATACGAAACTTTAATAAAATGGTCAGGATATTCCAAAAGTGTCAGAACAGAAGTGTCGCTTTCGAGTGAATCCAGAATCAGTAAACACGTCAAACATAACGTCAGAACCGATTATTCACCATAACATTCCCCAAAACCAAATCTCGCAAGAAAGATGTGACAACAAAGGTACACAGGAATTTTAAAGGGGGCCCACGCATGGGGAATAAGGGGCCACGACGGGGAAAATTTATGACCCAACCTTGCGCCCAAGTTGGCCCCTAATCCATGTGTTCGATTTTTATGCCGTTTATTATGCTCAAACTATCGTATTTTGTAACCACGAAGGATAACTGAAAATTTGTCGTGGGCCCCCTATTCCGCTTGTCGGGGCCCCTGATCAAGCACCTAAGCGCCCGAAAGACAACGTCGTGGCCCCTTATTCAACCAGCAGGGGCCCCTTATTCTCCGTTGTCGGGCCCCCTTTTCCACATACTTGGGCCCCTTATCCTGCTCATCCGGGCCCCTTATCCCAACGTTCGCTGCCCCCTCATTTGTTGCTTTTCTTGTGCCTGCTTTCATCAATTGACAAGTACCTTTATTGTCCTAATTACCGGAATCAAATGACAATCAAAACGAGAATCCTAGCATGCAAAAAATGAACAGGCAACGGGGGTATTATCTATCTCGGCGACAAGGAAAAATCGCAAATCTTGTCCATCTCAACACTTCCTGAGTTAGAATGGCCTCCCTGCCTGTCCCATCCAGACTGCGCAGATACCAGTCGAAGTCATCACCGCACGCTGGAAAAGTAGCTTTGAAGTTTAAAGAAAAATCATTACTGGAGCAGCTGACCTTGTGCGAACGAAGTGTCCACGCAGTCTTCTTCCAAAACATCTTCGTCGCTGTCCCCATCGTCAGTATCTCCCTCGCCGCGGAACAGGTCGCGCTCGATCTCGTCAGGTGCAGCACAGTCTTCAAAAAATCATCCCAACAAGCTTATAATAAACAAAACAGCGCTAACCTGTTAAAGTTACGCGGGTTGCAGTTGGGCCGCCTCGACCTGATCCTGTAGTCGCAGTTTCGCTCGCGAGCCATCGCAACCATGAAAAACTAAAAGTCAGAAACGAAAATACATAATGAACAGCACATACAGAATGTCCATGGCTCCACTAATATTTTAGTGCAGCGTCCTTCTGATTTTTAAAAACATCGGAAAACCCTTAACCGTACTTTTACACTAAAGAAACCCCCTCGTGGCCCCATTTCGACGTCAAAAAACATTAGTGGCCACCACAAGCAGAATAAGTGGCCACGACGTGGTCGCACCCCAGAGTGGCCCCTTATACCCCATGCGTGGGCCCCCTTTAAAATTCCTGTGTATGAACAGTCAACAATTTACATTGTGGCAACATTAGACATCTGCGCTAATTTCACACAACACTTCAAATATTAGTAGTTGGCGATTTTATTGTGTCAAGTACGGTAACACCAATATTATCATATTTACAATTTCGAAAAGTGGCTTACTTTAAAAGACTATTTGCTTGGTTTATCGTTTTTTTTTATTTGAAATAATTTTTGCCAGAATGAACACAAGCGCCGACGACCCCGTGTTGTTTTCATTCGGCGAAGGCGCAGAAATCTATGCAGCGAATGTTGGTCATTTTCCATGCGATTTCTTGCAGCCCTTCAAGAAGATATCATTTTTATCATTTCATTGTTCAGATGAATTTGGCTTCTTGTGAGAAGGCTGTCTAAAATTTGTTTGTTTTCCTCCCAGTACTTTCTCTCTCCACTTTGCAGAGCCAACCGGGAACAAGTAAGGGAATCGTGAACAGTTCTCATCCATCGGATGATGAAGATTTCCGCGATCTCTTCTCGCCGAATGATGAAGTGGTGCGGCTCACGATCTTTTGATCAGAGTTAACAGATAAGGCTGGCCAAATTAAAGTATATTGGGCCAAAATCTGCCGATTGTAACTTGATTTTTCAATCAGTTATTGCTCTTTTGTTATTAGTTTCGATTGGAAACAATTATGAACAATATTTGCCTTAAAATTGGCTTGTAATATGCCTTTTCGCTCTCTTCTTTCTGTATTTTCACAAATCATTTTAAGGGATTACCATATTTGCTACTCATTTTAATATTTTTTTTACGTTCAGGAAGAACTACGGAGGATGACGGATTTGGTGTGTGGCAAAAACCACGAAGTCAGTATGATTCCTTTAACTGTTTTTAAAGAAATGAATTGAATTCTCAAAAATTATTTATAATATATTGCTACCGTTTCTGCTCTTGTTTTTTGCAATTTAGAGCAGCTTTTTTCGTCTCGAAAAGGAAATAATATTTTTCTCGAATAAAGGAAGAAGTGGGGAGCATCTCCGACTACGATGAAGACGACGGGGATTTCACGTACGTCCTCGCACTCAACGAAGCAATGTCCGAGCTGGTCGATGACCTCATTGTAAAGATTGAAAATGCGCTCGCCTCCAACAAGGCCAAACAGGTTTTTGTCATTTATTTTGTAAGTACTTTTCCTTTCGAAAAATATAAATTAATTTTTCACATATCCTTTTTTTTCTTTTTGATGTAACTAGATTTAATTGAACACACGATTTTTCCAGCGTGCTTTGTACGATTACCGTAACCGACTGAGAAGCGATCAGCAGATGAGAAAGATTCCCAACTCCATGTTTCTGCCACCGTACTTTAAGGACTCGAATAATATGGTAGGTGAAAAATTAGTGTCTTCTTAGTGTCTACATCTATTGCGCGTTTGAAAAGCTACCTTGTTAATAGTTTTCCGAAAATATTAAAATATGTGGAGACTCTTTTCTTATTTTGCTTATTTTGAAATTTCATATTTATTGCAGTGCCCTCCAATGAACAAGGAAATGAAGCAGAAGCTCCAAATGAGATTGCATGATCCACTGGTCAAGCAAGAATTGCCTTGTACGTTTCAGTTTTTTTTATGCGGTGAATTCATGGAATGAAAGGCTGTCCCAAGAGCCTGCAAAACTGGGTGGGTAGGAGGCTTCGGGCTTGGAAAGGAACGTAGGGTAACTTAAAGCGTAGTTTTTGCTATAGATTGCATCAAAACTGATTGTAAGTGTTATAATGCTCGATTAAGGTCCAGAAGTAGGATGGTGCTCCGTTTCGGACCTATCGTTTACAGTCTCGTAACATTAAATATTTTGTAAAAAAAAAAAGAGACCTTTTTTTCTAGGGAAGATGAACGATTTCAAGGCTTTGCGCGAAGGAGTGCGCGAATGTTTGATAGACAACCGGATCGTTCCTCTCGTGGCCAGGTAAACGTTTTTACATGTAATGTATTTAAATAATATTTTAATTTTCTTATCTTACAGAAATGAAGGTGTATCTCGATAAGTGGCAGTATTGCAAGTTTGAGATATTTAAAAGCTTTTGATGCCGTACTCATGCTTGCATAGATTTTATTATCACCGGTTACAGTAGTTGCTAACTTGAGTTGTTTTCAGAAGGGAAATGGTGAAGGAGAAGGTGAAGAATGCAAATGCAAGCACATCTAGAACAGAACTGGCAGAGTGGGTGGAGGAGATTGATAAGCTCGACCGGAAGATCGCCTTTGAGAAGTGAGTATTTTGTTTTGCTTTATCTTTACTTTTTCTTCCTACTCTCTCTCTTTCTTTCACTCTTTCTCTTCCTTTCCCTCGCGCTTGCTCTCTCGCTCTCTCTCTCTCTCTTTCACTCTCTCTCCTTCTCTGTCGTTCTCTTTCTCTTTCACTCTCTCTCCTTCTCTGTCGCTATCTCTCTCTCTCTCTTTCTCTCTCTTTTTTTCTCTCTCTCTTTTCTCTCTATCTTTCTTCCTCTCTATCTTCTTCTCTATCTTTCTCTCTTTATCTCTGTCTGTCTTTATCTGCTTCACTGTCACTTATTTTAGTTGATCAATTTCAAAATAAACATTCCTCTCAATGCAGAAATTTGCCGGACGAGAGCATCTTCATCGGAGATTATTCTAATGTTGACTGGGCGAAGATTTCCATTCTCAAGGTTTCCATTGTCTCTCTATTTACGATAATTAAGTAGTTTTATTTGTTATTAATCCGTAAGCTATGAAATTCTGTCTATTAAAACAATTCAGTGTTCCTAGTTTGAGTAATTCATGTTTTGTCTCTTGAGTTTCCTGACACAAAGACACTCCGTAATCCCGCCTCTCTGCGACTTCGCTGGTTGAATGAACAATGTCCAGCTATCAACAAAGAGCCGTGGCGCAAGCTGGAAGTTCAGCAACTCCATAAGCTCGCCAATGAGGGGTATTATTTCGTTATGAAAAGTGTACTCTCGCTGTTACAGTCTCAGCCTGATTTTCGTATTTGGAGCCCTACTACACATTGACTTTAATTAAAATTATTTTTAAAATGTATACTTTTGTTACTACCCACCCAGGGTTCTATGTGTCACGCGTGTCCCAAACCACGTTTCTCTTTTTTTTCTTAGTATTCTTAGTTTAGTCGTTTTAAAGTGCCTTCATTTCAGCTTCGTTACCTGGAATTTGGTGGCCGACCAACTCGGGACAAAGCGAACGGCTTGGCAGTGTTTTGAGAAGTTCCAAGAGGATGTTGTTATGCAGGAAACGCAGCGGTTCTTATTTTCTTAAATTCTTTTTCTTTTTCATAGTATAGAATTCCACCACTACGTTAATTCCAGCAAAGATGGACTAGCAGTGGTCGAATAATATATTCACTAGAATGTCACATGCATTCCTTTAAAAGTAGTTTAGCTTTAGAAAGTCATTCTGTATTTGATATCTAGTCATTGTTCTTAGGAAGTGGACCTGCGATGAAGACGAGCGACTGACAAATCTGGTAAAATCGCTCAAGGTCGGCCATTCCATCCCGTGGGAGAAAGGCAAGTGTTTCTTTACTTTCTAATTGTCGTCTTATTTACTCATCAAAATATTTATATTATTAATATTATTTGTACCATTATTCGATACTTTTTCAACAACAAAAAACGGAACCAACAATAAATTTCATCCTTAGTGGAGGGTGTTTAATTAGCGTAGATTATTTGGAAGGAAGTAAGAAAAGTCTGTTACAGTAGCTTACCACATGCCTGGTCGGACTCGTGAACAAGTAAAAGCGCGTTTTACTCGCACCCTCAGGGAAGATGTCCGGCATGGAAGATGGACGGACGACGAGGATTTGGTAGTCTCCTTTCATTTATTTTTTTAAATAAAAAAAATGCTACCTTTCTTGTTCCATTTATTTTATAGTTTATAGCAATAATAAAAGAAAGAAAACGGTTTCTTCCTCCAGCTTCTTATGTGCGCCGTCGGACGACACGGACCAAACGACTGGGAAAAAGTTGGGAGAGGAGTGCCTGGCCGCACTGCCCACCAGTGCAGGGAGAGGTGAGATACAGGGAGTATATATATCTATATATATAACAGTTTTTATGTTGACTTTCTCATTGTTTTTCTTATTATTGAGTCTATCTTTACCAATTTCTTACATTAGATGGCGCACCGTACTTGATCGAACGAATCTCGCTCAAGAGTGGACAATGGAAGAGGACGAAAAGTTGCTGTACGGCATCAGTATGTTTGGCCAAGGTTTGCGCCAATTAATATAATCGATTTTCGGTCCAATCAATATTTGGCCCAAGTTTAGGGTTAGTGCTGAACAAGGTCCGGCGCAAGACTACAGCCCAGGAGCGGAAGCCCAAACATTATTTTTTCGGTCAAAAATCAGCTTTATTTTGGAAAAGTGCCGCTTTTCAAGCAAAAATTTATTTTTCCCTCCTTGGGATTTCAACGGGATTTTGAGCAGGCCGCAGGGGCTAAACACGGCGCATGCAGTTTCCTTGTTCAGCACTGCATCGTCCGGTGGTTGATTGCTAAAAGATAATAAAAGAGGTTGTATACGTAAAAGAATTTTTTGTGGTTGAAAAGCTTCCATATTTTAATGATATAAAAATTATAAAACTTTGAATGTTTCATCTTCACAGGAAAGTACGCAAAAGTCGCGTCAATTCTGGAGGGAAGAAATGCGCGCGCCTGTCGGAATCGATATCGGTCGCTTCTTACCGCGAAGATGAGGGTAAGATTTTTATGTTTTAACGTAATTTGTGAATATTTTGAAATTTAGAATATGTTTACTAATAATTGTTTTCCAGATCTTAGAGTTATGATTCTATTGATTTCATCCTTGGCATGCATTGAGAATCGCTATACACTTTTTTTTGTAAAGTAGATTTACTTTTTGGTTTCCTAACAATTCCATTATTGATCTCTTTTTAGGCGGCAGCAAGTGAGCTGAAGGACATTCGAGCAGCGCAGGTAAACAACGGCTTTAAGGTCTCTTCGCTCAAACGTCGAAATCGGGTTTGAGATTTGAGATATACATAAATACAGTAATTTGTAATTTTGTTTAGTGTGTTTTTTAACGTTAATATTATAAAATACGGTTTAATTTCGCTTTTTAATAGGTATATCGGAAGTTTAACGAAATCATGGACGGTGAGGATCCACACGGAATTCAGTTCTGTCAGCGCATCAAGTTGATTGATAACAACTTGGGAGCGAGGTTTGCCAAGGAATTTTTTTAGTTAATCATAAAAACTACTGTGAATCATTTCGATATAAATGTAAGAAATATTTTATTTGCCAAATTGACTTATGTTATTTTCAGCCAGAGGAAAATTCCGGAGAACATAATGAGAGTGGTGACAGCGGGAGTGGAAGAGATCACCAAGAGATACCGCTCTGGCCACACCGAAGTCAATGTCGAGAAATTCTTCAACAATGGCTTTCATGATAATCGAATCAACGACGAGTTCGAATTTATAATCTTTTTAAACTTCATATTTTTACTTTTTCAATTCTTCTCTCGTGTAGCAACTTAAAAAAGTAAAAAAAATCCACTCTATTAACAGAATGATGGGGAAGTTGATTCTGCTCGCGGAGGACAACGCTACTTTCAAGAGACCTAAGAAGGTTGGGATTCTTGAGAATGGGATAAAAAAAATTTGTTCCATTGTATTTTGAAAAAAATTTGTTGCTTGTAACATTTGATAGTTTATTGGCCGTTTTTTTAAGGAATAGTGTCTTTAAACTTGCAGATTTTCCGACCCTTGGATACGGACGACGCGGCCAAGAACGGCGCAGCTTACAAACTAAGCGATTCCGAATGGGCAAACATCGACTTCAAAGATGACGTCGATGAGGTCATTCCAAATCTTTTTTTATGAACACAAAGTTTTAGGTGCAGGCATTGGGGAATATATGAGAGAGAGAGAGAGAGAGAGAGAAATGGGACCAGATTTATTGAACAAAGAACGGAATTTGTCGAATTGCCTTTAAACTTCTCCTATAGTAATGGAGGGTTTATTTCCGAACAGCGTTCATCTAACAATCAGTAATCAGTGATACTGTGTCTAATTGTACGTAAATGTTGAGTGCTAAGTGGTATATATTTAGTGTAGGTTATGTTACCTCACAAGTACTTGTGAGTTAACATAACCTACACTAAATAAAGGTAAGTCTAAATAAGTGCCTGTTAAGGAAGAGAGGCGGCAGCAGTTGATGGAGGGTCTCTGCCAGCTGGTCCGCAAGCATGATCAGTGCGCGGCCATAAGGGAGATTGAGAAGAATACCTGCGAGGAGGCCGAGTATAGGGTCAACAGTGCAGTCAGACAGGCAAGAGAGTATTCATTGGTTATTCATTTATTGCAACGGTAATACAGAATCATTTGCCTTTTTTGATGTTTACGTTTTAGTTAGACAACACTCACATATGAGACTTTTTAATGATAACCTCAAATAAACCTCTTTTTTTTTTAGAAACTAGAGTTACTGTAATTAAGAAGAAGAAAAATGAAAGTTAAAATGTAATAATTAAGCGCATTTCAGAAGATGAAACGGCAAGTGCTCGCGACGATGGAAGCGGAAGCAGATGGAAAGCAGGCTCCACTCGTGGGGGTCAAACGATGCTTCCCGCCTACTTTGGGGACTCTCAACGCTATCGAATTGCTCAAGGTATACTGTACCTGTGTTTTTTACTTACTTAGATTCTGTCTTTTTTCTCTCTCACTCTCAACTTCTTCTAAGTATTTTCTTTTTTTCATTCTGTTTCCTTTCTCTTTTCCTTTCCACATTTGTGTACTCAGATAATGAGTTGCCATGGCTGATTATTTATGCCTGTTATTATTAATTTTGAGCGCCAACGGGCCCAACTCTTGACCCTGGCCAAACCCGTTTTTTCAGACAGCGATACGCCGCAGGCTAGCCAGGTTGGAACTTTAAAAATATTGTTTTTACCTAAGTATTTTTTTTATAGATCCTTGTGAAAATGTTAGAAATGAAACAAATTTTATTTACTATTTTAAGGATAGAAAATTGTTTGTAGCTCACTTTAACTTCACATTTTCTGTTTTGTAGTTATTATTCATTAACTCTAGAATTGTTTTACAGGTCGCAGCATTACACCGAATAGAAGAAGGCCTTGGCATCCAACTTCTCAGTGATGATAAGTTCCTCAGGCTCCGGGTTAGGGAGTGAGAGAGAAGAGAGAGAGAGAGAAATAGAGCAAATCTTTTAAGTTCTATAGTATTCAGTGCAAAAATTTAATTTGAACTTGAGCTTTGAACTTTATTTACACGCGCACCTCAGTGAAACGTGTTGTGAAATGAATGAGCTAAATTTGCAAATGGGAATAATATGAACACGATTATTGTAAACATGATGGAACGGCTGAGGAAGGGTTGTTGGCAAGAGAGTTGAATAATTTGGCAGAACGAATAAAGAACGAATGAGAACTAACTTTCAAACGATAGCTTGGGTATGCAAGCCTAAATGAAACATTTTCAAGGAAGAAGCTCGTGTTCTCTTCCTTCGGCCACTCGAACTTCTCCACACCGTGGAAACTAACGAACAGAGAGTTAGACGAATACTTTAGATTACTTGAACTCATTTACAATTTATTCTTTTAGATACTTCTTGATAATGGAGAACAAATATTTAAGCCTTTTCATTCAGGCAAAGCGCCTTCAGCGGGACTTCGAGGAGTGCGAAAGGGAATTCTCTGTCGAGATTCAGCAAGCAAAGAAAGGTATGGCGGTCGATGGGGGGGGGGGGCATTGAATCATAGCAACAACCTGCCATATTCCAGACGCAATGCAGAAGAAGAAGAATTACGAGAAGTATACAAAGTACATCAACAGGAAGAAACTCGGGCTCGCCGGAACTCCTTTTACAGCGGAAGACGTACGACTGTTTATATATATATATATATATATATATATATATATATATATATATATATATATATATATATATATATATATATATTTGAAAGATTAACAACGAGCTCCTTAGTCGATTAAGAGACCCCATCAGGGAAAAAATGGTAGGTCGAGAGTCCCACGAAAGTGGGTGGGTAAGACCTCCGAAGGCCTCAACAAGGGTTGGTAAGCCAAAAATGTAATTTTTCGGGAAAGACAAAGAAAAATATGAATTTTCGGGTCTCAAAAATTGCGTGGGTAGTCCGTTCGGGCCCCTCTTTTTTCCCTGGATCCCATAAACTTGTGTATTAAACACAACACCGGAAATGTGCATTTTGATGAACGAATGCAATTTATTTTCGAACTGAGAATTCCTTACGATGGTTGATTCATGACTTTCTATTACTTGCTACATTGAAAAATTAAATCCGACTCGATCATTTGGTGACCATGTAAATTTTCTAGCGCTTTTATATAATACTTGTTTTTGGATATCACTAAAAACGAGTATTTCTTTGTCTATTTATTCGTAAATTCAAATTGGATAAATGTTTTAGCTGAATGAGACCCTCACGGCGGAAGAAAGAGAGTCAACTCCGCCGGCCAGGCACCGTATGCCGACTGCCAAGGAGCATCTGCCTGGAGGAGAAGTCTATCGGCCTCCACGAGCTGTGGACACCATTGATGAGACTATCAACGATGTCATTGAGAGCGTCTGCGGGATACGACGTAAGCATCGCACTCTCTCTGTCTTTCTCATACTCTCTTTGCCTTCCTCTTACTCTCTCTCTCTCTCTCTCTCTCCTCTCTCTTAATCCCTCTGTCTTTTTCTTACTCTCGCTGTCTTTCTCTTACTCTCTGTTTCTCTCTCTCTCTCTCGTCTCTCTCTCTCATCTTTCTCTTTTCATATCCCTCTCGTTTGAATAATGTTCATACTAGCTTTGCCCAATGTCATTTCATTTATTTGCGGCAGTTGTAGAATGCACATGTTTATAAAATAGTGATATATAATATAGTTAATAATAGCAATGTAGATATATAAATGGGGCGCGAGTATGCGATGGCCTGGAGGTCATTGGTCAGTTGTAGGGGATTGGGGGCGGGGGATGTGCCTAATTTTGTTTTCGGCAAGGGAATTTTGACATGCAAATATGGAGTTTATGATAAGTAAGAAAATAATGTGTTACGTGTAACTATTTCATATTGTGCTTTCAGCAATTGATAAGCGGAGGAAGAATCGAAACAAGCAGGGGGAGCGGCTGAGGAAGGCGCAACAAGAAATTATTACAGAAGAACAACTCGAGGAGATTCTCAAGACTGGCAACGACCAGGTCCATCCTTTTTTCGGTTCAATTGCGTTCGCGATTTCTCTTCCGAAGCCCGTGAAGCTGATTATTTTGTTCTATATATACAAAAATATACAAATTATATATATCCTAATAAATATATGTTGTATTGAGGACGACGTCCACGACATGATGGACTCGGCGATCGAGCAGGTAGAACTCGAGCTGCAGAACATGGACGCAGCCACTCCAAGGGAGATACCGGAAGAGGATTCTCCAGCCGGGATTGAGCCGCGAGAGGGCGTGCCAGAGGAGACATCGTCAGACCCTACCCAAGAGGAGGAAGAAGAGGAGTCATCCCCCTCCCAGGAGTCACCGCTCGCCAATGAATCCCTGGTGGTGGAGAAGGAAAGACCCGATCCCTCAGCAGATCCCGCCCTTGACTCTCCTCCGGCTAAGCGGCGGAGAGAAGAAAACAGCAATTCACTTGAAGATTAAATAAGCGTATTTGGCATGTTGAACATACACTCTAGCGTTCATCCCTCTTTGCAAGTTGTGCTATTTGTTGTTTTCTTGCTAGCCAAGATGACAGACCCCGTGGTCAGCGGGGAATATTCAAGTCCATTCCGGTATCCCAAATTCATTTGTCTTTACGCTTTTTTTTCTAGGTTACCCAATGCTTTATTTCTCATTCTAAATGCCTATATTTGTTATTTAATGTTCAACCTTATGTGACAGATAAAGTTATCCGCTGCAAATGCTGTAGTGACTGTGGTTCAAAGAGCTATAACTTGGAGCGTGTCCTCGTGACATATATAATGTATTCCATGAAAGACACGAGCGGAAACATCAATTTAGAGTGATTGTTCCAGATTTTATAGTAGCTTAACCGGAGCCGCTGTTCCCATAGTAAAAAGAACAAGTAGAAAAGAGAACATTTGCGCACTTTTCTAGACTGAATTTTTTTGCCGTTTTATATTAAAGGAAAATGCTGAATGAGTGACATTCAGGCTACTCTTGACAGCTCCAGGACGAGAACGAAAGCGAGCTTCAATGTGTACGTTTTCCATTCAGCTGTTTCCACCACACGGTTCTGCCCCTGGTCCCTAGTTTGCTTCTCTGCCCGCCGCTCGCGCTATCCCCATCTCTCTCTTTCTCTCTCTCTTTCTCTCTCTCTCTCTCTCTTTCTCTCTCTTTCTCTCTCTCGTCTCCTTACGCTTTCTTTCTTCCCGAATCAGCTCCATCTACTTCTCTAATAGTGCGACTTATCAGACTTCAAATCCGACAAGCCCCGCCCCTCCGGAGTCATTCTGGATGGCGTTAAACTGCAGAAGAAGACTCTCAAATCGCTCGAGCAGCTGAAAAGACACGATCCGGATGTGAAAGTGGCAATGGAACCAACCAAGGTTTTTGAAAGCTATTTTTAATCTCTTTTTATATAATTAATTTCATGCGCCTTTTTTTCCCTTTTTTTTGCAGTATTGTTTGTATGCGCTAGATTTTTATTACCAAAAATTTTTTTCTGTTCTGATAGATATGCGTAACTATTCCCCTCAGTAATGCCAAAGACAACCATTCTTGGCCAATATCGGAATGACTTACATTAATCCGTTCCCTTCTTGCAGTATCCCTCCTTTTTACACTATCTCTCCTCCTTACAGTATCTCTTCGTCGCAAACAGCAGCATCCTGTGCGGAGTGAGCCTCGAGGAGCTGGAAGCTGTCTTCGTGCGCTTTGACCCCGCCGCTGAATTCGTTGTGTTTCCCAACCGACGGGCCTATTCGTTCGTGGAATTCTCTTCGGAAGCCAGTGCCAAGACGGCAAAAGAAGCACTGAACGGACGGGTTCGTTAAAGGAGCTGAAAACTCACTTTTGAATTCCCGCCTTTTGCCTGAGTCAGGACAAGAGAGAATGATTTAGAGAGACTGGAATTGTTAGGGAATTGAGGTTCGTACATCGTTATTCACCGACTGTGTCTCAATAGCTTTTATTATTCTGTGCATTCTTTATTTAGCCCATGTTTTGAGAATACAAAATATAGTGCATGGTGAAACATTATATTACCCTTTTTGCTTATTTTTCCGTGGTTTTGCACAAACTCGATTTACGATGGAAGCATATTGAAAAGGTCGTGATCCAATCTAATCTCGAAAAATGTTCGCTATATTTCATTGGAAATTAATTTCGTTCTGCCATTCGCTAGGGAGAGCTTATTTTATAATGTTTCACTCACAAATGTTGTCAGATACCGGCGGAACTGAAGAAGTCACACCTACCGTTCGTCATTGCATTCGTGGAAAATTGTAAGTTCAATTTCTTTCAACTATCTCTCTCCCACTCTGTCTCTCCCTCTGTGTATCTCTGTATCTCTCTCTGTCTTTCTCTCTTTCTCTCTCCCTCGTCTATTTCTCTTCTCTGTTCAGTTCTTTCACTGTCCCGTTGTCTGCTCTCACTTTCCAAAAGATTCGTGGTCTCTGCCTTCCCTTATCCCCTTTTATCCAGTGCCCGCGGCCAAGACTTCCCTCTCAGCCATTCGCGGCCCGCAGAATCTTCGTGTGATCGAAGAGTTCGTGAGTGAAGCGGAGGAGGCGCAGCTCGTGGAGCTCGTGGAGGACGATCCGCGGCGTTGGTTTTCTTCCGCTCAAACGACCATTTACTTTATTTTTCGTGTGTTTCGAGACGTGGAATGCTGATTTTTTTTCTCCTGTGTGTTTCTCTCTCCCTCTCTCTAATAATTGCTATATCAGAAAATGTTTATATAAATGATGCCTTGGCTTCATGACCAATTCCACTGCTCAGTGGCCTCGATGAAGCACCGATCTGTTGTCCATTATGGACACATCTTTGACTACTCGTCCAACTCAGGTTTTTGTTTTTTTTTATATATTTGCTTATCGTTAAGTATCTGTAAAAAAATATTTTCTTTAGCATTCACCCCAACATCGTCGATTCCCTTACTACTCGAAGAGATTATCGATCGAAGCATTCAGCGTGGATTTATAAGCGAACGACCTGACCAGGCAGATTGACAAGAATTCATTGGCATCCATATTCTATTATCACATTTGAAGTGAAATTAATATGGCCAGATAATACCATTCCACCGCGAATGTTGAATGAAATAATAGAAGAAGAAAATGATAAAAGTAGCTATGATTGATTAGAATATAAAGTGTGTGTGATTGGCAGATCACGGCGAATGTGTACTTGGCTGGCCAAGGCATCCCCTCCCACTTCGACACGCACTCTTCCTTCGAGGAGACCATTCTCTCGCTCAGTCTCTGCTCAGACGTCGTCATGGAATTCAAGGCTTTCTTCTGCACATATCTAATATTTTATTCCTTATCAATTATTGTTCCATTTTGCAATCAGCTTTAAAATTTATGATCCAAAGTTTTTTTTTACACATTAGTGCAGTCTCCTGCGGACCTTTTGTTAAATGCATTTGTAATAATATATATTAGCTACATTCTTATCTATGTTTTATCTGAATAGAACTTTTAAAAATAAAAGGAATAGTTTTGTAGGACGCGGCAAATGCAGCAAAAATCGCTGGCGTTCTTCTTCCACAACGCTCTCTCGCTGTGATGCAAGGCGATTCCCGATACAGATGGAAGCATGGGTGGGTCGTTACTAGAGTTTCTGGAATACTGTTATTTATTTATATTATGTGATTCAAAGCAATCTGTGTAAATATGATATAAGGGATATGGATTAATAGTGTAGCGCTGCGGCAACATTTTGGGAGAATATACTAGGATATGGGGAGACTTCTGGGATCAACGCATATTAGTTAAGAAAAAAATTACATCACAATAATCAGTTGAGTTCTGATTAGGTTTTTTAAGCATTGTCAACCGCTATAACGACATTTCTCCCCTTAACAACCGAGTTCTCACGAGGAAGAAGCGGATTTCGCTTACGTTGAGGTTTTTTTTATTGTTTAATGTTAAAAGATTACCATTGATAGTGGATGTCTAAACAAAAAAGTTTTCATTGATATTTCCTCTCGACAGGAAAATAAGAAGAGAGCCTTGTCGCTGTCCTTACAAGGAATTCTGTGACTGGGACCGCGATGGTTGGTCTAATCTTTCTTCTTCTTTTTCTCCCTCTCTAAAACTTGCCTAAATTCATTTTTGCTAAAAGTATGTTAACATTTTATTCCTTCGATCATGCTAATGTCCAACACTCGATATTTATATTCATGATGTTTTGCTTAATCACCTTGAGTCGAAATCTGGGTAGAATAAATTTTTTCACAAGTTGGTTTAGATTTTTATTATTATTATAGGAGTCATGTTGTATTAGAGAAGGGGAGAAAGAGAGAGAGAGAGAGAGAGAGAGAGAGAGAGAGAGGGGAGAGAGTGAGGGAGAGAGGGAGAAATGACGGCGACATTACCATGGCCCTGCATAAAGAATATTCCTGATTCCATGTGAAATGCGAGTGGCGGAGAGCAGGGAAGAGGCACGTGCACTGGAGAGCGCGTATGTCGCTGATGTTTACGAGAAAATCGCAGCTCATTTTGACGAGACGAGACACTCGAATTGGAGAGCCGTGCAGAAGTCAGCTGCTTCTTTATTTCTTAATACTCTTGAATTGTAGGGAGATTGTCGCAATTGACTTAATATTTTTACCTTTTAATTCCTTGATACTTTTTTATTAGTTGCAAATATTGTGTTTGTGTTTTTTTTCCCTTACTAAAAAAAATATTTTTATTGTTGAATACTGATCACGGAGTAAAAGTTGAACAATTTTTGAGGTTTCTCGACGGCTTGCCAACAGGTTCTCTGGTCTACGATATTGGTAGTGGCAATGGCAAGTATCTGCTGGGGCAGGACGGGCTCGTCAAGGTCACTCAGCCTTTATCTCTCCAATCCATTATCATACTAAATATGTTTGGCAGAAAGTTGGGGAGAGAGAGCCAAATGAGGAAGAAAGAGGAGAGATTGGAGGGAGAGTGAGAGAAATAGGCGAAAAAAAACATTTGAGACAAGAAAGAAGGGGTGAGAGAGATGAGGAGGAAAAATGGATTGATGTAGAAACAGGGAGAGAGAGACAGAGAGAGAATAGAAGAAGACGCATACAAATGTCATTTAATTGTAGATTGGATGCGACCGCTGCTTCGGTCTCTGTTCGATTGCAGCAAATAAAGGGTGTAATGTTAGTTGCTAATATCGAGTAACGGCAGATTTATTTTTCTGATTTGTTATGGCCAAGATATTTAATTTCGAAGCATTGGAAAATATTAACCTTTTCACTTGATTTGTGTATGTGCAAATGTGTTTTATTCCTCTAGGTTACGGTGGGCGACGCCCTTGGAATTCCTCTGCGGCCAGGAATAGCAGATGCCGTTCTCTCCATTGCAGTCCTTCATCACATGGCAACCACGGAGAGACGCATTCAACTACTCACTGAAATTGTCAGGAAAACAGTTTATTCATCTTATTTTTCATTTAATTATCACAAAAATATAACAGTATTTATTAGGATCTGTGGACTTCCAATATAATTTTTTGTTGGATTTCAAATCACCGACAGATAAATGAAACAATTGTATTATTACTATTGTATTGTTATTATTATTATTATTATTATTATTATTATTATTATTATTATTATTATATATATATGTACTATTTATCATTAGATCAATAGAATAACTAGAAAATAGATGATGGTGTCTGAATTGCATTGTTTTTCTTTCAGACCCGCATGCTCCGTGTTGGTGGCAGAGCGTGTGTGACGGTGTGGTCTTTGGAACAGGGAGAGAGTGAGTATGCGAGCATGCGAGAGAACAAGGCGAAGGAGAGAGACGCAGACAGGGAGAGAGGCCGAGGAGAAGAAGAAAGAGAGATGAGGCCGCAGGTGGAGGGAGGAGAGGGGTCAGTCGGATTTTGTTTTATTTCTTTTTTGTTTGTTCTATAAATGCGAAATTATTAGTAGTTTCCGTTTTTTATTACAAGAGATATTTAAAATAAAATAATGTTTTCCTCTTCTTGTTAACAGGCCGCCTCGTCTGCTCGTTCACGACGGAAAAGAATTTGAGCAGCAAGATCTGCTCGTGCCGTGGACGACTCCCGACAAGAAGAATGGACAGCAGGAGGAGACTCTCTTACGGTACGTGTTATATTCTAGCTTTTAAGGCTTTTCTAATTAAACATTCGTTTTGCCCGTTTCTCTTTCCTATTTTATCCTTTTTTTCTGCAAGATATTACGAATAGAAATAGCGCCACATAGTTACTAGAGTGAAATTTGATTTATCTTTCTTTCTTACTCTAGATTCTACCACGTCTTCGCGGCAGGCGAGCTGGAAAGTCTCGTGAGCCAAATGGGCAACTGCGTTGTGGACAAATGTGTTAAAGAGCAAGGCAACTGGATTGTCTTCTTCACGAAGATCGCTTAGATTGTGTCAGCTCTCATTTGTTGAAGCTTTTGTTATGAGTTGTTCATTAGATGAGTTTTGTGAAAATTTTTTGCTTTGACATAAAGTAAATTGAAATTGCGAATAAAATGTGGTTATAGTCTTTGTAAGCTAGGAAAAGAAAGGGCCGTTGACACATACATATGAGTCGTTGAATGGAATGGTTATAACACATACCAACAGATACCCCTTTAAAGAGTATTCATTGATAGAAGAGCGGCGTCATTTATCTCTCTATATATCTCTCTTTCTGCTGCAAACAGCACAATAGGATCTCACTTCTATAATTAGTTTACCTTTTTTGTATTATCATTTTGGAGGTTGATTTAAAAGAAGAACTTTGATATTTAGAAAACAGTAGTGAAGTGCACTTGAAAGGTCCATACCCTGCCCTTTCTGCATTCCAGAAAAGCCGCCAGAACCACTCGGCATCTCCTCAGTTCTCCTCTTGTCGCCCTCTTCGACCCGACTTCTCGCTTGAAATGTCCTCCAAAAAGGCGAGGGCTTTCCATTTTCTTTCCACTCTTATGAAATCAACATTAAATAAAGAAAATATATTGTTCCCACCCCTACTTTCAGGATTTGTCTACGAATCGCCCGAAAGGAAATCCTCTGGTTAGTGGCTTGATGAAATTAATATCTTTTTAAGGATGCAAAAATAAAAATATTTTTTTAATGAATCAATGAATGAAGGATGCTGCCGACAAAAACCTTATAATGTCGCAATATACATTAGCCATTCGGAATATGTTTTTCATATTCTCCACATTCGTGAATTTAATTATACAATAAATGTAGAGGAGCCCAAACTCTCACATGATTTCACGAGGAAAATTCAAAAGATAACGGTTGAGCTTCGTGCTCCTTTAAAGGGCTTGAAGCTCGCATTTTTATGCTTTACTTATGTAGGCCGATTAACATAATTGTTTATGCAAGTAAAAAAAGTTGTCTTAAAAAAGTAAACCGTAAAAAATTGTACAACAAACTTTTGTTTATAAAATTACGAAGAGTCAATTTCAGAACGAAAAGAAGGAGAACCCGTCCACGAAGGCGTCGTCTACTGTTGGTGATTATTAATCGTAATGATGATAAATATAAATTAAAATTACATGATCCAGAATATTATAATTAATTAGTACATGGAATGTTTATACAAGAATGATGAAATAACAGTTTATGTAAAAAAAGAATTTATTGTTTTAGAATGCAGCATCGATGAAGTCGACAGCATCGAAGAAAAGAGTCACAGAGGCCAAAGTACATTCAGCAATCGTGTTCAATTATGAAGAATAGTGAAGAATCATCAAATATAGATGAATTCGATCATTTCTTTTATCTTCATATTTCGCACGACAATCAACGAATTCATTTGAGAAGGAGAAGAACGAGAACCCGTCCAAGAAGGCAGAGAAGGCAGCAAATCCAGTAGGTGGCTAATAATAAATATGTTATCGATTAAAAACACGAGGGAGTTTTTCGAATATAAATAAATACATAGTAATGGAAAGTTTTTACTCGGTTTACATATACATAATTTTTCATTTAAATTGTCTAATTTTAGAATGAGAAGATGTCCATCAAGTCGACCAAATCTACAGCTTCGAAGAAAACAGCTCCCGCCACAAGGGCTAAGGTGGAATCTTGTAAAAGTAGTCGATGCTTACCAAAGGAAATCGAGTTGCCAAAAATTAAACTATTACTTAAAAGAATTACATTTTAAAGTAATAATTCAGAACGAGGAGAAGGAGAACTCCTCAAAGAAGACGTCGGCAGCCTCCATAGTAAGAAATCTGTCGAGAATTCAACCAATAATTTCAATTCAAGAAATATTACGGTTTAGTAAATTTCGAATGCTTGGTTGAGTAGTAAACTACTGAAGAAAGACAAATGCATTCTAGTTTAGCTATTTTCGTACACATAAAAGACTAAATTGAAAGTTTACTCATCAATTTTAAGATCGAGAAGACGTCAACAAAGTCGAGGAAATCAGAGAAGGTCGGGAATTTACTTTTTTAGTAGAAGAATACCATAATATAAATTGTTTTCATTAATAAAATTAGTAAGAAAACGAAATAATTTCAAGACGTCGTCCAAGTCGACGAAATCGACACGGACGGAGAACGAGCCAACTACGACGGCCACGACGGCCAAGGTTCATCACCGAGTTTACCCCCTCTTTTTTTCATCTTTTCCAAACCATAATAAGACAACACAAAATAAAAAATAACGATTTTTATTTCTACTGTTTTTGTTTTTATTCTATTTGCAGAACCTCGCCGCCACTCTGCGTCCATGTAAGAATAAGCCAGCAGTGAATGCGGTGCCCTTATCGGCGGCGGCCTCTCCCAGATTGGCTGAGGAGTCGCCGCGAGAGCGAGAGCAGAGGATTGAGAAGGTCCACGATTTTATTATTTTTTTATTTTAATTTATCTTTTTTGCATTTATTAAAGTTGAGAAAGAGAAGAGAATATTGAAAAAAATAATATTACAAAATAGAAAACCTTTTAGATTCGGGGTTGGCTGCAGTCGCTGGTGCATCGACTTCTCACTCAGTGGACGCCGGAGTTGTGCCAGGTTGCCATTTCATTCATTTTTCTTTTTCTCCTTCACAATGTTTCTTTTCTTCCTTTCAGACTCTTTTCTCTGAGAAAGAGTTGGTTGAACTCTGCTACCGTGCCCGTGAATCTTTCCTCCAAGACAGCCCTCTTGTGGAAGTTCGCAATATCTCATTGCTCATCCAATTTCTGACTATTTGTTATCGAGCAATTATGGTGAAAAAGATGGTTAACAAAAATCAAAATTAATTTTTAATCGTTTTATTTTTAATTAGAATATCATTTGCGATTTAGTTGACGCCGCCGGTCAAGGTCGCCGGAGATATTCACGGGCAATTCGTAGATCTCCTTGCACTCTTCTCACTTCATGGAACGCCGGAGAAGCACAAGTTGGAAGGAGAGAGAAAGAGAGTGAGAGAGAGAGGAGAGAGAGAGAGAGAGAGAAGAGAGACGGAAGTGTGACAGTGCGGGACAAGATGGAGAGATCAGACGACTATAGAAAGAAGAGGGGAAATTATGTAATTATAAAAATAAGATGAAGAATTAGTTGAGGATGGAATTAAAATTTGAGAAAGAAACAAAAAAGAAAAGAAAAAAAGAGAACTCGTCAGATTCATCTTCCTCGGCGACTTCGTAGATCGCGGCCCGTTCAGCGTTGAGGTCGTGGTGCTGCTTTTCGCATTTAAGGTCTCTCCATCGTTTGATAAAAAAGCGATCGTTTGATATCATTGACTGGCATTATTGATCAGAACAGAAGTCTCCCTCTCACCCTTTCTCTCTATCTCTCTCCGTCTCTCTCTCTCTTTCTCTCTCCGTCTCTCTCTCTCTATCTCTCTCCGTCTCTCTCTATCTTTCTCTCTCTTAGTCTCTCCCTCTCTCTCTGTCTTTCTCTCCCATTCTTTCGCTCTCTCTAAGTATCCTCTGCCTCTCACTCTCGCTCTTTATTTTCCCTTCTTTCTCTCTCTCTCTCCCCGTCTCTTTCTCTCTCTCTCTCTCTCTCTCTCTCTCTCTCTCTCTCTCTCTCTCTCTCTCTCTCTCTCTCTCTGAACAGGTCCTCTACCCGGCCAACACGACTCTGCTACGCGGCAACCACGAGGCTCGCGCAATCAACGCGAGCTACGGCTTCTTCCGCGAGTGCGAAAGGCGGTGAGCGCTGCTCTCTCTCTCCCTCTCTCTCTCTCTCTCTCTCTCTCTGTCTCTGTCTCTCTCTCCTTCTCTCTGTCTCTCCTCATGCTCAGCTTCTCCCGCACCCTCTTCGAGGCCTGCAACATGGCCTTCTGCTGCATGCCCATCGCCGCGCGAGTCTCTGCCAAGATCCTCTGCATGCACGGAGGCATCAGTGAGGATCTCGGCCGCCTCAGCAACGTCAGGGGGAGGGGTTCTGTAGGGTACGGTAGGGAGTGACTGCCGCGAGACTATGCAACTCTTTAGCGGTGTACGAGCATCGCGAATGTTGCTTCTTGCACAGGGGAATAAATTATTAGATTAAATAATAAAATGAATTCTGGTTTGCAGATTAACATGCTTCAGCGTCCGCTGGACGTGGCCGACCTGGGTGTCCTGACGGATCTTCTCTGGGCCGATCCGGATGCCAGCATCGAGAAGTACAAGGTCGCCCTGCTACGTGCACATTTTTTTAAATTTCTTATTTCGCAACCTCATTGATTTACATATGTACATATGCATTACAAAATATTTTTAATATGATCATTTTTTTTCAGTTAGAGTAGACCTTTTGTCTTTTAAAGGAGCACGACACTTAAACTGTAATCTATGTAACTTTCCTGGCTATTGTAGTCGCGTCTTACGAAATGTCACGCTCTCTTGTCCTTGTGTTAGGCAAAATGGCGCGAATTCAAAATCAGCTCTTTTAATCAAGAAGTAATGGCAATCGATAGAATCCGCTCTCTCAGGATTCTCCGCGTGGCGCGGCTCGCCTCTTCGGTGCCAAGGCCCTGGACGCCTTCTGCAAGCGGCACGGCCTCCAGCTCATCATTCGCGCGCACCAGGCACGGGCACAACCGTTTCACGAACACAGAATTCCCGCCTTAAGACCCTTGGACCCTAGGCTCCGCCTCTTGGACCCTTGGCTCCGCCCCTTGGACCCTTGGCTCCGCCCCTTGGACCCTTGGCTCCGCTTCTTGTACCCTGCCTCGTCCTCAGTACCTCGCTCTTGAGGTGCCTCCCGACGGCTTCCACCTCTTCCCGTCGGCTGAGAAGGCGACGATGGCAACCGTCTTCAGTGCTCCGCACTACTGCGATCGGCGCAAGAACTTCGGCGCGGTCGCGGCCATCTCAGAGAAGCTGGCCAGTCTTCTTCTTCTTCTCCTTTTCTCTCTATTCAACTAAATCTGTTTGTTGTGTAATATAACAGATGATACATATAGTTTAAAAATGTTTTTACTTAACATTTCGTTTAAAGGAAGTATCCGACTAAAGAAAACCGTATCTGGTAAAATTACGTTTTAAACTGTGCTAAACTCGCAACTGGATGAGCCTTTTTTGAGCGCCCGCTACAAAATTTCAAATTTGAAACGTATGTTTATCTAACCTCTCTCGACTTCTTTCATTGTCTCGCTTTTCTCTAACGTCTGTATCTCTCATCCCTTGGTGAAAATGGGGTGCTAAGTGGGCAAGACGGGCAGAGGCTGCCTCTTCTTCCCACCCGTTGGCACTCCTTGCTTGGGTTTAATCATACACCGGGTGCATCGACAGAGACGTTTTCTACCGTATTACAAAAAACAAATGCAAATTTCTGGCGAAATACTGACTTTCGTAAAGCGGGACCACCTCTAATCGATCTTTTAGGCCAGACTTTATCGTATGGGAATATAAAAGAAGAAGTTATTTTTTCGTCGGATACTTCCTTTAAACATTTTCTTTTAAAATGTAATTTGTTGGAAAACTCATTTTTTTTAGGTCGTGAGCTTCCTCGTTCACCGTCCTAGCAAGGGGAAGAAGAAGGTCGACGAGGCGTCCACTCCACTCGAGTAGCCTCGCTCCTTCTGGCACGGCCCGTGGATCCTAAGTCCCCTCCCCCACTTCGATAAAGAAAGTTCAGTAGCACACAAGTCCGATTTGAATACATTACTTAGGCCCTGCAAAGAAGGATAATTTTGTTTACACCTCGAGAATAAATGAATTTGCTTCATCGTGCTGTACGGTGTTAACTTCAGTAGCTCTCCTTATTTTTGAGCAACCGACGTTCGCGACGCGAAAAATTTAGTTTTTGGTTATTTAGTTAAAATGTTTCTTGAAATTCGAAGTATGACATTTATGGTACATGGTTACGTCAATAAATTACATTTAGAATAAGAAGTAAAGGGGAGTGTAGAGAGAAAGGAGATTGAAATTATAGGGAGAGAGAGAGAACAAGAGAGAGAGAAAATGACTGAACTGGTAAAGAGAGGGAGTTCGCTTCCGTCTCGTGAGTGTGTTTTAGGTGACAGAAAAGAGAGAGACAACACGTATCAGAAGAGAGAGAGAGAGTCCCGTTTTACGCAGAACAGACGAGAGAGTGTTGGAGAAGCAGAGAAAAAACCATCAATAATAGTTATAAATAATCAATTTAATATAACAATTCTGCATTGTGAATGCACTGCGGGAATGAAGCACAACAAGAAGAAGTCATTTTGTGATGACAAGAATGAAGTGTCACGAACACTTGATTATACTTACTAGAATAGAGAACAACTCGCGGTTAACAAGTAGCCATCATCCCACTTCATACATACAAGTTTCGTTTTGTTCATTTTGTACGATGAAGAGAGAAAACGCTTACAATTCGTCCTTCTTGATGAGCTTCTCGAGGTGGATGTCAAAGTAGAGACGGGCACCGCCAGGGATCTGGGGCGGGCGACCCTCGGGGCCATATCCTAGGAAGAGGGAAGATAGAGAGGGAGAAGAGAGAGAAAGACAGACAGAGAGCGAGAGCTAGAGAGAAAGAAAGAGATGATATATGTAGTGATTTAGAAAAGCTTAAAATAGTCGGAGGTATACACATTTTCTGTATATCTACATACATGTGCACATAAATGTCAATAAAACTGTTATTATTTTATTTGGCAAGCTTTGAGCAAAAAAATAGAAATTTCCATATATTCTAACCAAGATCGGAGGGGATGATGACCTTGCGCTTCTCGCCCTCGCACATTCCAGTCATGGCGCGATCCATGCCAGCAATCACTTCCTGAATTCAAGATAATTCTCTCTCTCCGTCTCTCTCTCACTATTTCGCTAGCTTTCTTACTATCTTCTCCTTGACACCCTAACCACTAACCACTTTCTTACCCTCTCACTTTTCCTTGATACACACATACAGTACCGCACAGCATTATGGGATAATGCTAAGTGGGTCTGTATGTAGTTGTAACCCCTCCCAGGTTTTTCCTTCTCTCTATAACAGTTCGCTATTTGCTTCTGATGCGTGGAAGTCGTGGACGTGGGCGGAGCCTAACGAAAGGAATGGAGTCTTCTTCTTACCTTCTTGCCGAGCTTGAAGATGAAGGGAGCGTTGCGCGAGTAGGAAGAATCGACAAAAGTGCCGTCCTCGAGATGAAGGGAGTACTGCTGGTGGATCGTGTCTCCCTTCACAGACTTCTTACACTTCTCTTCCTCGATCTTGTGGGTCACCTGAAGGGAAGAGAGAAAGAGAGTGAGAGAGGAGATGAGAAAGAGATAAAACAAAACAGTTCGTGAGAGAGAGGGATAGGAAGATAAAGCTAGAGGGACTGAGAGATAAAGTTCTCACTATTCTTAGACAGTCCGTATGTAAACGCTAACATGGTTTCTCCTGAGACATGAAGTGTGTAGATTGAAATGGAGTGTTATTGTTATGCGACGAGAGATAGTGAGATAATGAGAGAATTCAGGCAATGACAGATATGAGAGGGAGAGAAATGGAGAGTGTGTGGAAGGGAAGAGACGCAGAGAGGGAGAGAAACCGGAAAAGAAGAAAAGTGCATCTCTGACTTCGATGACGAGTCCATCTTCAGATTCCCACTTGTCGCCGGGGACGGCGCGGAAGAGGTCGACGAGTTGGACGGTGTAGTAGAGAGTCTGGTCGGACTGGATGGAGTCTCTAGAGAGGGAGAGGGAGAGAGAGAGGAAGAGGGAGAGAGCAAGAGAGAGCAAGAGAGAGCAAGAGAGAGAGAGAGAGAGAGAGAGAGAGAGAGAGAAAGAGGGAGATAGAAAGAGAGAGAGAGCAAGAGAGAGAGAGACTGCATCAACATTCCATGTTTCAGATGATCCCCCCCCCTGCTCGCCCCTTCCAACCGACCTCTCACGACCCTTGTCACCAAAGCCGAGTGCTCCCGGAATGACGACCTTTCGCTTCTCGCCAACGCACATCCCAGTCATGGCACGCTCCATGCCAGGGATCACTTGGCCATTACCGAGGGTGAAGGTGTACCTGAAGAGGGAGAGAGAGAGAGACAGACAGACAGACAGAGAGAGAGAGGAGTAGAGAGAGAGAGTTACTGTGAGGGGGGAGAGATAGAGGGAGTGAGTGACTGAATTAGAAAGGGCGACACAGGAGAGGTACATACTGTAAGTGAACGTGAGAGAGAGAGGGAGGGTGGAGAGAGAGAGATAATTTAATGTACAGTATGTATTAAAGAAGAGAGGGGGAGAAATACATAGAACGACTCTAGATGAGCGTGCTTGGGTATGTGAATGTACATATGAATGTACTGCTTAAAGAGCCAGAGAAATTTGGAGAAGTAGAAGCGACAGAGGAAAAGGAGAGGATCAATAAGAGAAAGACAGAAAGAGACCGAGCTCGAGGAAGCCTGCTTCCCGGGTTACTGTAACCCGAGAAGCCCAAAAAGTTTTCCTTCCTGTTGAACCACTGCTACTCTTAGACTCGTAATCTTTTCGAAGCTCGAAGTATTACAATCTCCATCTACTTCCTTTTATGAAATACAAAGTATAATTACATACTTTCGGGCTACATAATAGGTATGTAGTATGTACATATTCACAAATGTACATACATATGTTTTTGAATAGTCATTGCACATCCATCTACAATGGACTGCCACGAATGCTTCCATTCCTTCTGGCCAAAGTCCTCTTCTCAGTTCTTCTTTCATCATCATTGTTACACTAAACACTCTTTGACTTGTATTCGTGTCAGATAATAAAGCTGCCACGGACGTGAGAGAGACAGAGAGAGAGAGAGAGTCAGAGATAGAGAGGGACATATATAGAGAGAGGGATAGAGAGAGAGATAGAGAGAAAGCGAGAGAAAGAGAGAGGGATAGAGAGATAGTTGGATAGCGAGAAAGACTTCCTTTCCGCTTTCGTCCACCGTCTTCATAGACATTTCATCTTTGCTCCAGCCCAGCATCATCTAACTTTGGTCAAATCCAGTTACGAATGAATGAAGAATGGAAGGGAAGGAGTACTTGAAGAGAAAAGGAGCAGAAGGACTGGTAACTGAAGAGACGGCAACGGGCTATACAAGGATTATTTCTTTCGCTATCTTCTTTTATTTCTCTCCTTTTCTCTTTCTCTCTCTCTCTCTCTCTCGCTCTCTTTCTGTGAGCATGTCTTCTTCTACAATCCCTCTTTACCAAAAAAAAGGTAAGAGGGAGTGAGAGCGAGAGATAAAAGCGGACTCCTGTTTCTTCTCTTCTAACATCCCGATTGATCGATGGCATAAACATCGGAGAATTAGACGAGAGAAGATGTGCGCAAGAGATGAAACCAGAAAATTTTCGAGGAGGAAAGTAGGCCGAATAGAGAAGGAGGAGAGAGTGCGAGAGTCAGGGAGAGAGACACAGAGATAGTGAAAGAGAACGAGAGAATGTGGGAGGGAGAGAGAGGGGGAGGGGAGAAAGAGGGAAAGAAGGAGACCATGTTGGTGCATCGAGAGGAACGTAAGGAAACGAACGGAAAATTTTTGGAAAGTGGAGTGGATAACAAAAAAAGGAGATATTCGCAATGGAAAATAAATGCTAGTAAAAAAAATATCGCTAGTGGTGAAAGAGATGATGAAGGATTGAGAGAATGTAGGAGAGACAGAATAGAGAAGGAGAGAGAGATTGCAGGTGAGACAGAAGTAGAAGGAGAGAGAGAGAGAGAGAGAGAGAGAGAGAGAGAGGATGGCCTAGAGATGAAGGGAAGGAAAGTGACTGACGGCTTCTTGCCAAAGTTGGATCCGATCTCCTTGCCGTCCTTGTCGGTGAGTCGGTAGAACTGCTCGAGGACGTCGCCCTCCTGCGACTTGAGCGGACACTTCTCTTCCTTGATCGGCCGGATGATCTTGACTTCGAGTCCGTCTTCATCCTTCCAGGAGAGCTTCGGCTCGTCCTCCTTCGTCTTCTTCTCTTCCGCAGCAGAGCAGACCCCGGCGGAGAGCAGAAAAAGCACGGCGTACCCCGACCAGCTCGACATCTTCTCTCTTTCAAGGTTTACTACCTTCAAGTATCACTTGTATTCTATTACTAGGCAATTTCATTATGACATACAACTCGCAGAATTGTAGGATGTGATAGTTAAAGGATAGCGCTAGATGATGAGATCAGCGGCCATTGGCAAGATACTAACGTACAGAGAGGGAGAGAGAGAAAGAGAGAGAGAGAGAGAGACAGTAAGAGAGAGAGAGAGAGACTGTAAGGATTAACAGAGTGCAGTAGCCCTTGCGAGAGGGGGCAGAGTGTCAGAGTGATCTGTACTCGGAGTGAATGGAGAGACTGGCCCCTTACACAACTGGCTTCTCGCCACAGCTAGCCATCGCTATGTGGCAGAGCTGAGCAGCCGGCTGCTGGCCAGTGAGGAAGAGGAGGAGAGAAGAGGCGGATGGGGGGATGGACAGGGGAGAGTGAGCGAGAGAGAGAGAGAGAGAGAGAGCAGGAGAGAGAGAGGGGAGTGAGAGAGAAGGAGAGAGAGGGAGAGAGAGGGAGAAAGAGGGAGAGAGAGGGAGAGAGAGGGAGGAAGAGAAAGAGAGAGAGAGAGAAAGAGAGAGAAAGAGAGAGAGAGAGAAAGAGAGAGAGAGAGCGTAAGAGGCGAAGACATAAGGGAAGAGTGGCGTAAACTTCGGCGAAAGAAAACGAGTTAGAAAAGTTCAAGAGATCTGAATTAACAGAGGTTGCGAGAGGAGTGAGACAGAGGGGAGGAAATGAAAGAAAATGTGGTAGACATGTCAGAGACTCGTTCAAGGCAAAAAGAGAAACCGAGAGAAGAAGGAGAGAAAGTGATAGAGAGTGTATGGGTTAGAGAAACTAGAGAAGCAAAGAGAGAGAAAGAGAGAGAGAGAGAGAGAGAGAAAGAGAGAGAGAGAGAGAAAAGAGAGAGAGAGAGAGAGAGAGAGAGAGAGAGAGAGAGAAAGAGCACTAGAGAAGAAAGAGAGAAAGAGAGTGAGAGAAAAAGAAAGAGAGAAAGGGAGTGAGAGAGAGTGAGAGAGAGCGCGAGAGAGACAGAGCGAGCATCTTCGTTTCCAGCAGGAGTCGCCACGTGTCCCTCTGGCCGGACAGCTCCTACTGGCTGACCTACTCTTCTTCCTTCCACTTCTTTCCTTCTCCGTCCTTCTCTTCTCGAGATTGCCTCTTACTCCCTTCAATACTAACCGGCCTGCTAATGACCCCGATCTCTCCTTTTCGGAATGACTTTCTCAGCGAGACACAAGAGGAAGGATGCATCACTTCCCCAGATCACAGAATGACATGTACAATGCACGGCTCTTGGGGGAATCGGATTACTGGAATCTCACAGCCAAAAGCTACTGTCAGGTGCAAGCTGTCACACTGCGTATCAATATGGTGTTGCAGGGAACATTGTTACAATTGACCTCATCTACTTTTATCAGCTAATCTTTTTGTACAGATATCTGCGCTGATTATCCGAGGAGGATTGCGCGTAGAGTAGTCAACGAAATCAAGATATCACGTTACGAGAGTACAAAACGCAGTCCCAGAGTATACAATGGGAGGCTGTCACAAATCTTTAAGAATTCCCTATGAACTAGGCATATAAAATAGAAATCTTATAAGAACGAACAAATCCGATGGCAAATCTAATTGTAAAAGGAATCTGTGTATTGCAACAGTTGCGCGTGGGGATAGGAAATCAGCACTTACGAGATAATCAGAATAAAAAGATTAAATTAATATTGGCGGGGTAGGTAAAATATAAAATCCTTATTTGAGCACTGCTATACGAAAACTGCAGCAATAAGTATAATAACAGCCCAAGAGAGACGTCGTTTCGTAAAAAAAAATTTAACAAAAAATACCTCTTGAAAACGGTACAGCGTAACAAATTGCTACAATTTTCAACATACTCAAATTTTTTACTACAAGTTTGAGGAAATGAATGAAGAATGAAGTGTGAGAAAAAACGCCCTGCGCGGTGTATTGATTGATCAGAGGATTGAGAGTAGAATATCGATTGGGTGCACGTTATACAGAACAGCAATGAGCGATTTGACAAACAAAAAATATATAAAGTACAAAAGTAGGCAACATGAATTAAAAATGTTTAATCTAACACAAGAGAAAAACTTTCTTCTACAAATGCATTTTTTGTCAAAAAAAAGTATGAATGAATAATCTCAAAATGAAATTAAGTCGTCTCTAAACATAAAGTATGAATCAACTGATAAAGGTGAAATAATCAGCATAGCTTAAAAAGGAGAACATAGGTCTTTCTACATAGGTATGAGAGCGAGATTCGCGAGTTGATGGGTAGAAGTAAAGATGCAAAAGTAATAAAACATTGAACTGTAAAAAATATATATAACCAAAAGAAACATAGGAGTCTACAAAGGGTGAAGTCGGGGAAAAATCTACAAGACACGTAAGAACCGGAATGAAGGATAAAGAATTATTTAGACTGGAGGCACTTGGCCGGTAAGTCTTCAATTCATCCATCTTTGGCAGTTCGGCGCCCCGCAGAGACAAGCGAGCTTCTCCGACGTGTCTTCCACATCGAATTGGTAGTCGTACGTTAACTTGAAAACATTTCTATTCGAGAGGAAGAAAAAAGAAGCCAGCTTCACATGAAACACAACTAAAAATGGAAAAGAAGGGACTGGCGTATTAATGTAACTAGTAATTAAATTCGTCTGGCAATTTGCTTCGTGTAATGCAAAGGTTGGAAAGGGGCAAGAATGACAAAGGGAGAGAGAGAGGGAGAGAGAGAGAGCGAGAGAGAGAGAGAGAGAGAGAGAGAGAGAGGGAGAGCAAGAGAAGGATAAGGGTAGAAAGAAAAGAGAAAAAAGATTGCTGACTTCTTCGTCTGCCTTAATCGGCCGATTTGCGGTAATGATGATCTTCTTGTCTTCAGGCGTTGCCCCAGGCATGATGTGAGTGGCACAGTTGGGGTCGCATGAGTGGTTAATGTATCTGCAAGGAGCAGGGAAGTCTCTAATTTTCTATTATATAAAATAAAGTATATTTACACTTTTTCGTATAGAATAAAAAAAATATATATATATACGAAACTTTTTTAACCGCCCTCTCCTTCTCACACATTCTCGTTTAAAGCTGTTCATAATTTTCTCCTCTCTCTCTGTCTCTATCTCTCTCTCTCTCTATCTCTCTCTCCTCTCTTTCTGTCTCTATATCTCTCTCCCTATCTCTCTGTCTCTCCTCTCTCTCTCCTCTCTGTCTCTATCTCGCTCTGTCTCTATCTATCTCTCTCTCGCTCTCTGTCTCTATCTCTCTCTCTCCTCCCCCCCCCTCTTACCTGGCCGGCCCTCCCGCCATGGTTGCATCAATGATGACTTGGTCATCGATTCTGAACATGTACGTGCCGCGGTTTTGCGCAAAGTACCGCTTCTCTCGCATCTGAAATGCCACCATGTAAAGCAACTGAATATCTCCCCGTTATGTATATAAAAATTAAAGCCATCCAACTAACTGACATGAGTGGATAAAAATAAAAGCACCGACATGCATATGGTAAGATACAGCACATCTCTATCTTGTACTCGCTCTCCTTCATTCTCTCCCTCTCTCTCTCTCTCTCTCTCTCCTCTCTGCCAACCTCGCCAACTTCGGCCCGAATGACTTCTCCCTTGTACTCGATAATCATGGCGCCCATGTCGATGTCCCGTTTGGCGTAGAGTCCGAGTCCCTGTATCTTGCTCCTGGCCAGGTAGACCGTCTGCCGCCACTCCTTCCTCATCTTCTGGTACGAGGAGTAGCTTTGCTCGGTCGAGCCATAGCCGTCTCCTCCCCACCTCAATCGACCATCCACTCTTGCTTCCCTTCAACATTCTCACTTTCTCATCGCATTATTATGCTCTTTTAACATCTTGGGATTCTAATTTCGATGCAGATAAATATTACTTAATACTGTTCACAGTAGATCAATTATAATTGTGGAATTACTACCGAAATGGACTAATTAAAATTAGATAATTTCATAATGATATCGAAACAACTATGACAGACATTATTAATGATTTGCATGCGAGTAATATTACGTGTAGGTTCAAAGGACGGGGAACTCATTGAAAATGACTCAAAAGATACTTTTATCTAAAAGAATAAAAATAAATAGATGTACAGAGATAAATGCATACTTGGATGAGTCATTCCGGTAGCCAGATGCCTTCATCATCAGCTCCATCTCAGACATCAAACTGCTACTGCTGCCACCTGAAAATGGATTGAACTTTGGACGATAAATCTCCCTAAATTGATATGAAATTCAATTTTTTAAATGAACCTCATCGAAATTCTGGATTCAGTAATATTGCAGAGATACCAACAAACAATATAAACTAATTTAACTACTCGGTTGTCCAGCATCACTTAGCTACAAGAAATTACTGAAATCTTTGGCCTTTTGCTACTCTCTCTCAAGGATCCGAACCAACGTTGCTCGGGTAGCTCTCGCTCTCAACTACTAGGCCATCTAACCTCCCGTCATGGTTCCGGTCATCCTGCCTGAAGAGGGCGCCGTCTTGTGGTGCTTGATGAGAGTGCGCATCCTTGGCTCGCAGCGGGCGCAGCCTGAGGGGTTCTCTGCGAGGGGAAGCTCCATTACGGGCGAGCCGCCGTGGCGGAAGGAGTAAGTGAAGAGCGTATCCACGCCAGGGAGCTACAAAGATTTCCTTATTGACTTCTATCAAATTATAACTTCTAATCAATCAATTTTCTGTACTTCCTTTGAAATTGCTAAATAATATTAATATTGTAAACTACAGAAACCACATTTTTGGGTGATAAAAAAATGTAAATCATATTTTCTTTCACTTGCAACAGAAGTTTGTTCGGCACCACAAACACGACTCTTACCGATTCCGTCATCTTCGTGATGGTGGGTTCATTGAGTCCGAAGAGTGTCTCGCCCTCCATCCTCGCCGGGAACAGCTTCAACAGATCCGTGCGACACCGCGCCCTTGCCACGCCCTCAACTATCTCCTTCCACGCGGCGGTGGGAGTGCCCGAGGAGTGGGCGGGGCCATCCGGGGGCGAGACGGAGAAGAGTGGGTGGCCCTCGCGTTCCGTGATGGTCAATGAGTAGCGGACGCGGCGGCGGTGGTCGGAGGGTGACCAGAAGAGGCGCGAGACCGTGTAGCCGATCGGGTAGATGTACCGCGCGTTGTGACAGGTCTGCAGTCATTCATTATACCTTTTTTTAAGCGCACGCATTGGAATGCCTACAATTTCTAACTATCTTTTATCTATTATGTGGAAGGAGGATACTCTGTAAACAAACCGATTTCATCCACTCCAAGTGCGGTAAACATGCGTTCCTCTTAACCTTAACCATGAGACCCCCATAACTCGAAATCTTAACTTAAATACCCTAGCAAACCTTAAGTTGGTCCGGGAGTAGCTGCCCGAGTCGGTGAAAGGTGAGTGCGCCGAGTCGAAGCACGAGCCTGGGCCCGTCCGTCAACTCGAACATCTTCATCAGCAGCGCGTTCTCATCTCGCTCGATGTAGAGACGGCGTAGGGCCACCAGGGACACAACCACTTCCGTGTGCACATCCACGTGTTGGGAACACAGGAAGGTCTGCAATGGTGAGATTGAGAGACATCGAGAGAAAGAGAGAGAAAGAGGGAGAGAGAGAGGGAGAGAGAGGGAGAGAGAGAGGGGGAGAGAGAGGGGAAGAGATAGAGGGGGAGAGAGAGGGGGAGAGAGAGGGGGAGAGAGAGGGGGAGAGGGAGGGAGAGAGGGAGAGAGAGAGAGGGAGAGAGAGAAAGAGAAAGAGAGAGGGAGAGAGGGAGAATGAAAGGGAAAAAAGAACTTATTAGAACAAAATCAATCTTATCCCCTCCGGAAAATCAGTCCCAAAATTCATAGAACCAAGGGAAAATGAAGAGTGGAAAAGAAATGAATGACTTGTAACCTTATCTCGGAGGAATCTGCCGTACATGCGATTGGCGCACGGGAGATGGAAGTTCTTCTGGCAGTCCGTCTTGAAGCACTGGACGGTCGCGCCAGGCTCTCCGCAAACCATGCAGATCTGACTCCGGCTGCGCAGCACGGCGCGGCCCACGTTCACAAGGGCGCCCGACGCCGTTTCGTACACTTCCGAGCTAAAGAGAGGCCATCAATCGATACATTCAAAGGCACACGAATGAGCGAGCCTCCAGAGTGCGCAGTTGACATGAATCCAGAGGGAAGCGTCCAGATTCAGAAGTCTTCCCTGGTGGCTCGGGTCGCCGTCCCCGCAGCCGTGGCAGAGAACGCAGACTCTGTCATCGGGCAGATTCGGCATTCGAGACGGCGACTCGATGCCCAGCTTAGGCATCGTCGCCAGTTGCTGCAGACATTTATTGAAAACTTATTCCATTTCATCTTTAAATTAAAAAGTACACAAATATTGGAAAGTCACTTTATCAATGTTTGAAAACTTTTTTAAATTTATTATAAACATCCGTTGCTACCTCTTAATTATACCGATGTGGCTTGAGTATTTTATTTAAAAAATTATAATCACTTACATATCAAGAGATAAACTGCATCAAGGAGAGAGAGAGAGAGAGAGAAAACGGATGGAGAGAGTGAGAGGAGCGAGAGAGAGCGAAAAACGGATGAGTACCTGCTTGTGCGTGTGTATGTCGAGGAAGGTCTGAAGCAGTTGCTGGCTGTAAACCTGCCAGTCTTTGGCCGCCGCCCGCGCCTTCTCTTTCGCATGCGCGTCTTCACTCAACGCGGCCAGGTCGCTGCATCTCAAAACGGGACAATTCTTTACTTTTATCCTACTGCCTATACAGTTTAATGCTAAAGTAGTATTCTTTTTATCCAATATAAAAGGAACATGCTTGGCATAATACAAAGTCTCGCATGTATGGCTATTCCCAATCCCATACTTTATTTCCTCTTCTTAAAAAAAATACAAAAAAGAAATAGACCACTAAAATGGATTTCCGGTTATATCGCTAACCGAATGACATGAATGTTATCCTTGCGTCCTTCATCCATCAGGGCACGCGTGTCGCGAGGAGAAGTTAGCAACCCGTCGGTCAGATGAGGAGGAAACGCTGCCGCTGCCTCCCACTTCATCTGAGAAGGCAGAGCGAGAGAGAGAGAGAAAGAGAAAAGTTCTGCACTAACCTTTCCCTGCTGAATGCATCTCGCAAATGAGTCAGCTGATATCTGCTTGAGCCTAGTGTAAGTGGCCTCGTCGCAGTGCCCTTCTGCCCTCTGCAGCTGCTCCGGAGACAGCGGCACTTTCGAGTCGGCAACGAAGATGTAGTAGCATTTCAGGGAGCAGAAGCTAACTTCTTCTTCCTGCCAACAAACGGTTTTTTTAAGTTATGCTCAAATTCCACATAAAGGCTCCACTACCACAATACGTCATGAAAAGTATGCTTACGTTACGGCTACATTGGCCTTAAACACCACGGGGTCGTGGAAAATGGACTACTCTTTTTCTTGAAGTACTTTGAAAAACAATTGTAGGCTTCGCATATAATATTGTTTAATATCTAAAATCATTCAATAAAATAAATATGTCTATCTTTTAAAATAAAATGCTCAAATCCCCTCTTCCTGACCCCATCATCCGACGGCGTCAGCCCAAGATGACTCATGCTCTGCCGGATCACACTCTGCTCAGCAACGGGGCCGTCGCACAGTCGACAGCACGAGCATCGGGAAGTGCTTGGATGGTGATGGAGAGCGGAAGGGGGCGGAGCAAGCACGGGGGGCGGGGCTAGTGCCTGGGGCAGCGGAAGCACCTCCCGCTTCACTTCCAGAGCACCCAGTGGAAGTGCCGCGGCGTCTGCTGCAAACAAGGGAGTAATACCTCGAAATATTACAAGCAAATCATTATAATCTTTTGTCTGTTTAGCTAAATCTTTAGGAGAGGAAAAATTGTTTTCCTAAAATTAAAGAAACTATTTGTATTGTATTAAAAGCTACTCACTCTAATATAATACAAACAACTTCTTTTAAACTGAAACTTAAATTCTTTTTCTTAAAAATACAAGACCCATATTTGTATGTCCCAAGATATGAGGCGACCTTGCGCTCCGCTGGTAGCAGCCTCAGTCGGAGACAGGGGAGGCGTGTCCAGTTGGAAAGCGGCGGAGGAGGAGGAGGAGCCGTGGACGCCGAGCATCTCTACGAGACTTGCGATGACCCTGGCCGCTGCCTCCTGACGTGCGATTCTCACCGAATTCAGCCGAGCCCGCTGCCGAGCTCCCTCTAAGGAGCCTGCACAATTTTACTTTTTTATTTGTCAATTTTCTACCTTTGGCTCTTTCATCTTTTTTTTATCGTTTTGCTGTCCGTAGATAAAATGACAAATGTTGAAATTAAGTCACAATTGTAATACTGGCAACAAAACCGCACCTTAAATTTTGACTCTTGGTCACGTGCCTCAAAATATAAGAAAAACAAAACAAGTTTCATAGTTATATACAAAAAAGACTCAGAAAGCTATATAATTTTACCTTATCAAATTAAGCACCTCTACCAATGAATGATATGGCCAAATAATGATTTTCCTAATGAAAGAGTCACCAACCAACAGGTCGTTCCTCCTTTTTCTCTTCTCCTCCTTCGATCCGCGCCGTCGACTCCTCGCTCTCTTCCTCTCCTTTCAGCTCTGCCGATCTGAGCGACTCGAACAGTTCGACAGACACGTCCACCATCTCGTCTTCGGGAATCTTCGGCTTAATTTTAAATAATTAGCAAAAAACTATCGTATTCTTCATAGGCTCCTTTTTCCTAATTTATTATTCTTTGGTAAATGAGAAGAACACACAGGCCGCTTGCGCTCAGTGCGCAATAGTGAAAACCAGCGAAATCAGTTTAGAAATCTACAAAATCAAATACTGAAATAATTTCCCGCTTGCTTTCGGTGTGTTTTCCTAGCATGTTCACCGTTAATCATAGGCACCATGAAAAAATATATATATAACCTTAGAAAATGCCATGCGGTGTGGCTCGTTCGGAGGTGCGATTTCGGGTATTTTGGTGAGACATTTGAGGATTGGCCTTCTCTTCTCGACTCCGAAAAGGAGACCACGGAAGGGATCGGATGAGGAGTAGGAGACAGAGGGGAAGGCAGGAGGAGGGGCCGGCTGGTGGAGAGCCGCTTCACCATACGATTCCCACTTGGCAACGAATGGGAATAGTGGAGGATCATCTGGTTGCCTGAAGTATCAAGTGAGCAAAACAGAACGAGAGAGGAGGGGTGCAAGAGAGAAAGAAAGAGAGGAAGAAAGAGAGAAAGATAGAGAGAAAGAAAGAGAGAGAAAGAAGAGAGAAAGAAAGAGAGGAAGAAAGAGAGAAAGAAAGAGAGAAAGAAAGAGAGAAAGAAAGAGAGAAAGAAAGAGAGAAAGAAAGAGAGAAAGAAAGAGAGAAAGAGAGGAAGAAAGAGAGAAAGAAAGAGAGAAAGAAAGAGAGAAAGAAAGAGAGAAAGAAAGAGAGAGAAAGAAAGAGAGAAAGAAAGAGAGAAAGAAAGAGAGAAAGAAAGAGAGAAAGAAAGAGAGAAAAAAGAGAGAAAAGAAGAGAAAGAGAGAAAAAAAGAGAGAAAGAAAGAGAGAAAAAAGAGAGAAAGAGAGAAAGAAAGAGAGAAAAAAGAGAGAAAGAAAGAGAGAAAGAAAGAGAGAAAAAAAGAGAGAAAAAAAGAGAGAAAGAAAGAGAGAAAGAAAGAGAGAAAAAAAGAGAGAAAGAAAGAGAGAAAGAGAGAAAGAAAGAAGAGAGAAAGAAAGAGAGAAAAAAAGAGAGAAAGAAAAAGAGAAAGAAAGAAATAGAGGAAGAAAGAGAGAACGAAAGAGAAAGAGTGAGAGAGAGAGACAGAGAGGGAATACGCTAACAAAGCGAGAAGAGTGACGCGTGCGTTGGGAGCGAGAGCAGCCATGCTGGGTGGGGGCGGGAGGTGGACGGCGCGCGTGTCTGCGTAGATGTCGTTGACGAAGGGGAGCTTCAGACAACCATAAGGCACCTGAGGCGCGTCCGAGGGTTGGTGGCGGTCTTAAAAGGGAATTTTATTTTAATTTTATTAAAATTAAACTTTTTCCTGAACACGAAACATCTATCAATAAATAAGTATTAATTTTACATTCGTAAAAAGATACATTGTACATATACAAAGGATACAAGACTACCTCTGACGGCCAGGTCAGACAGCCCGAGGTCAGCAAAGGCGGCAGCCTCATTGCGAGGGCGTGGCTCGATGGCCGCCTTCGGGAAGCGGGGGCAGAGTGCGAGATGACCCTTGACCTTCTCCAGCGCCGTCTCGTATTCACACGCTGCGTTCGACGCGGCCACCTAAAGAATATTTTCAAATTAAAATTAAGAAACTTTTATCAAGAGATCACTGAAATTTGTGATTGTTTAAAGAAATGCTCATAAGGAAAAAAACACTTTAACACAATAAGGAAGCTTTCAGCATTTATATGCCAAGTGAGCTATTATTTTCTCAAAAAACTTTCATTTCACAACTAGAGATTAACCAAAAAAGAAAAGTATATCCAAATTAGTCAAATGTAAACAGGATAAACGACCTTCTTTTGCATCTGCCTTTTCTTCTTCGGCTTTGGCTGATCGGAGTCGAAGGAGTGAGATGCCGAGCCGTCAAAGAATCGCTTTAGTGGAAGGCCGTCTTGCTCCACTGATACCTTCAATTTTTTAAGCCATGTATCGCTCATTTAATATATTTTATATATTATTGTTTAAGTAATTGTTTCTTCTCTCGCTTAGCGATGTGTTAATTGGAATAGTACAGTGCGGACGCACTAAATCAGCTACATTATACATAAATGCAAGTCATAAAATGTTCGCATGGTGATTAGATAGCAATAGAGACAACGAAGCAACTCGAAACACTTGCGATAAATTTAAGTCAACGAGGTGGGACAGACATTATGTATCCGAGAAGTCGAGCGTATTCAACTTTTTACAGTTGAAAATAACTGAAATGTAAAGATATTCCCTACCTTCTCGATCAGGCTGTCCACCACATCGTAGACATCCTTGTCGACTTGCGAGTGCAGTTGTTCGAAGCGGATCTTGCCGGAGGCGAGAGAAGAAGATCGATGCTGCTGCACTGGCCAGCGGCCTCTCCCTCGCACTGGCGCCGCCGCCGCCAGTGAGCCCATCGATATGTTCTGTCAAGAAAAAATGACTTCAACCAATACCCCACTATTTGTCTATCTCTGCTAATAATATAGTATTACTAAGTCAATAATTGAATAAAAAATTTGATTCATGATATTTTTAAAAAAAACTATAAACGTACGGGTTACGGAAACATATTCTTCATAAAATAGATGGAAAATGTTGCAGTAAAACTATTTTTGATTAAAATAAAATAATCAATTAATAAAAGAAAAACGTACAATAGTCAATTAAGAAAAAAACGGACATCATCAGCGACCGAGGAGACCATCTGGCCAAATGGCATATGCTGCGGAACGACGAGCTGCTGAAAGGGACGAGGCGTGCCAGAGGGCGACGAGGTGGCCATTGGGGAGAAGAGAGGTCCACCAGGGGGCCCTCCAGGCACCCCTTCCAGGCCCCCTTGTGAGGGTGCTGCAAGTGGCAGACCCTCAAGGGGAACGATCTGCTTGTCCTGCTCGAACTGCGCCTTTTCCAGCTGCAGCTGCTTGACATCCTTCCGGATCTGCTCGAGCACCTTCTGACGGGGCGGAATGTTATCGTTCAGCTCCTGCAAATTATGTGTGTATACCGCAATCAATTTTTTTCTAGTGTCTCTAAAAATATTTAAGTTTTACTCTAATATTTGAAATGCTTATCGTATTACAGAAGCAGTTGTACATTTTCAAAGCCCATTGGCAAAAATATGTCGGAAAGACTTGTGAAGAGAATTCCAGCCCTGTCCCCTCCTCGAACCTGCAGATGCACTCTGTCCGCGTCGTTCAAGTCAGCCGGGATGGCTTGGCCCGCGTCGTCTACTCCCGCTGACTTCTGAATCTGCCTTCTCTTCGCCGCCAGATTCTTCTTCAGCTTACGCATTTGTGCGAGGTCCTTCTCGTGCGCCTCAAACAGCAAATACTTTTGCGGGCTCAGGCCTTTTTATTACCTCTCTTTAAAGAAATTGAAGCCGCCATTTCAAAATCCCCATCTGCCCAACCTCCTGCTGCTCTGACAGCTCCACTGCCTTGCGTACAATCTGATCGTATCGCGACCGGTCTTCCATGTTGAGCTTCTCTAATCCGGAGGTGCATAGAGTCAAGGCCGAGGAAGCGAGTGGAGTCGTGGGCACTTTGAACTCGACCGCGACGCCTCCTGCAGCGGCGCCCGCCACCTGTCATTACAATATTTAGATCACGTTCTTACAATTAACACATCAATAACTTTCAAAAATTTTATAAGAGTTTCTAAAATTGAATGAACCGAAAACGATCCACTTACTACTGAGAGGCATATACTATGATTCACAAAGGTCATGACATATTTTTTACTTGGCATAAACAAATAATTCTATTAACCATTGCATGCTGCATATGCTGCTGTGGTTGGACTGCCACAGGATGACCCGGCTGTGGATAAGACCCTTGCGTACTGGCGAGTGCCTGGCGAGGGATGCCTGGAGGCGGCGGCTGAAGCTGAACGCCCGGCCCGGCGCCGGCGGGCATGGCAGGGCGCGGGGCACGTGCCTGCCGGACTGGCTTCTCGCGGGCGGCGCGATTGGCCCTTGCCCGGTTGACGTACTCTTGCCGTTTCTCCGTGTCCAGTCCTCGCCAGATCCGCTGGATGTGCTTGACCCTCTCGATCCACTCCGGATGCTCAGCACGCAGATTCGGATGGTTCATGTTCACGAACAGCACCGCCGCCTCAAGAGCACTCTTTTTGCGATTCCTAAGAAATTCTATTACAAAATTAATGCTTACTTACATCAATTCATTCTTTAAAAAAATAAACCATCAATTTAAATTTTTTCGCTTCGTTAGGTACATATCTTTCTCTCTCTCTCTTCGTGAGAAACCGCTCATCTAAGACAGGTGGACAGTCTACATTTAGCGTTTAAAAAAGGAATGCGCAGCACTAAAAATAATAGAATTGCATAACAAGTATTGAGTTAGGATGAGAAAAAAATTTAATGTCTGTCAAATCAACAATAAACTCTCCTACTATCAACTTGCCAAGTACTGCTTATCTGTCAAAATGAAACCTTGCATACCTTTGTAGCCTTGTCTCCGAGTGGCTCGTCCTCCTCCCACCTCTCGGTCGCTGCATTCGCAGCCGACACCTTCTCGCCCCCCTGCTCGGACTGCCCCCCTAGCCCGCCCCCTCCACTCCGAGCCATGCCTGGTTGCTGCTGCTGCGCCCTCTCCATCCCTCCAGCCATTCCGTACCCCGACATGCTCCCGCCTCCTCCTTCGCCCACCATCTACAATTATAATCAGTTACATTTCTGCAAGAAAAAAAATGATAGGAACATATCATACTTGGCTACCGTTAATGCTTCCTAATGCCAGAACCAAGAGAAGACACAATCGTCGATTTTATTTTCTCGATAAAAATAACTTGCCAGTTTACTTTTAAACTACTGCTGTGCACGATATAATATGCTCTCCCTAAGGCTAGACCGGACCTGTCCTGGTGGGAAATGCATGGGTGGTCTCTGCTGAGGGAGGTGCTGAAGCTGATGCTGTTGTAATTGTTGTGTCGTCAGCTGCAGGGTTGCTTGTTGGCCCCCCGCAGCGCCCGGGGGGCCTGCCACTCCTCCTGGGACAGCCACCCCTCCTGGGACAGCCACCCCTCCTGGGACAGCCACCCCTCCTGGGCCAGCCAGCCCTCCTGGGCCGGCTGCGGCCGGAGTCGTCGAGGAGTCCGCCTGCGAGCCGTCCAGTGAGAAGCCGTCTTCGGCAGCAATGGCGTAAGCATCTGAATGACGCTTTTTCTACTTCTTCTATACTACTATGGAGACTGCTCTTTATCTATGCATATAACTATTTTTCTTTCTACATTCTTTCTTCTCATTGCAGCTGTGATAGTATAATTTTTTATTAAATTATTTTTTAATGAATACAAAAGTTTCTACCATTGAGATCGTCGTTAAAATCATCATCGTCATCGAAAAAGTTGTCGAAATTGACGTCATCAATGTTCATGTAGTCGTTGATGTTGACATCCTCTAAGAATCCAGTCTCGTTGATGTCGTTACGAAGAGCTTCCGTCGCTTCGCGGCTAAATTTATTTCCATCATTAACTTATATGATAACTCCAAATTAACATCTGAAATTGCTTTTCAAATAAATAGATATATATATATATATACATATATATATACGTATATAAATGTATATAAATGTATATATATATATATATATATATATATTCTATATATGTTCATATTTAATGTATGTATTATATATACACATAGGTCAAATCCCGTTGAATGCCTCAACATATTCAATGTTAACGTGAAAGTAAAGTGTGCAGCCTGACCTTAGCAAGGCTCCGCCATGGCCAGCCGGGTCGTCGTCCCCTGCGTGGTGTCGCCCGTGCGGCCTGGCGTACTCGAGTGCGAGCTGGGGCTCATCCACGGGTGCTTCTAGCAGATTTTTCCCTTCTACAGCGCGCACACCTATAAATTATCTCATTTTTAACGATAACTTTATGGTAAATGTGAAACGATTTAAGCTTGCTCATATCATATATGAGCCAGTCATCTTGTTTCTTCTGAAAACCGCACCACGTACTCAAAGATTTACCGTTGATCGTTTACGATTTTCTACCCCAGGTAATATTGTTACACAAAATCATTGATCTGCTAGCATAGCTAGAGAGAGTTCCTCTAACGACGTGATTATTGCAAAATATCTGAAGTAGAAAACGAACCAAAGAATCCCTCCTGGATGACTCCTGGATACGCGTCCTCCAGTTGGCTCCTCCTAGGCTTCCTCGCTCGCTTCGGTTTCTTGTTCCCGTCCGCATCGAATTCGTCCTCCTCGAAGGCCATGAGTCGATGGCGCGGCACCTTAACTCCCCATACAAATTTTTTTAGCGACTAATATAATAAATAGCCTTTTTTTTGCATCCAGCATACTTTTTTTTAAATAAGAACTCAAACAACTCACAATCAGCAAGAGTATAAAAAAAAGTTAATTTAAAAAGATCGCCTTTATCTCCCTTCGTGCCACAAACGCTTTGAATGTTTATATTAAATAGACCGCCCTAATCTAATACTCATTGAACACTGAAAAGCTGGAATAAATGAAATATGCAGAATAAGATGAAAGCATAAATCTCTCACCTTGACAAAGAAGCCTCCAACTCCGAGCTTGGCCATGCGTCCTCTGCCGGTGCCTCCGCCCCGTCCACCTCGACCCCCTCGACTGCCCGGCCCAGAGAGGGGAAGTTGCATCGAGAGGAAATCCAGCTCGTCTCCCATCATGTCTTCATCCACGCTTCCGCCCACTTCAACATCGTTTATCAACTAATCAATAAATCATATTATAACCATAATAAAGAATAAGTTTCAATAAAGAATCAAATATAAAGGAAATTAAAATAATATAATAAGCATATACTTTTTTTAAGATACAAAATGAACAAGAAAAAATAGCATACGGTGGCTATCGAATGAAGCAGAACGGAGCTCGGAGAGTGAAGCGGGCAGCTCGGAGCCGGCTCGGAGCATGCTCGGCATCCACTTGGACTGAAGAATCTCGTCGGCCGACCGGTTCAGAGCGACGTTGTCACAGAGCACGAGATTCGTGTGGTCGTCTGGTCACATTAACACTCTCACTCGCATTTACAAACTTGTTAACACACAAATACAACTAATCTGCATTTTTTTTAAAAGCTAAATAGCCCTCCGAAATATCAGGTTGGAGAGTAATTATTAGGCATATTTTTAAACGAAAATAGGAATTTTTATTAACAATTTCTATTTTTCGATATCTAAGAGTGGGAGAGAGAAAAAGCGAGAGCGAGAGAGAGAGAGAGAACAGACTGGAAGAGATAGCCGAACGCGAGTTGGGTCTGCAGGACGAGCAGCGCATTCGATTGAGTGAAGCGTTTTCCAGTTGTTCTTCGCTGTGCAAGTCCTCACATCGGCCGTGGTACCAGCTGAGAGAAAGTAACAGTCCGTTCAAGTCCTGACCTTTATCTTGTATCTACTCGCCAAGTTTCCATGGCTCGTAAACAATAAGTGTATTATGTATTTGCAGTCAACTATTATTATGAAAATCACTCGAGCATTTTCTTATCCCGGACTTTCATTTTCTGAGGGGTCCGGTATAAGAAGATAATTAGGTGGTTTTCATATTTTGTGAAAGTCTCTAAAAAAATTCAGACTTCAAGAACTTGGAATGACTATTGCACTTAAATAATAATAATAATAATGAGAATAATAAGATCTAACCGATCACAATTGCTGCATCGAATGATGGGGTCACCGAGGACGTAGAGCTTCAGACACTTGGGACACTTGCGGAGGGAGTGGCAGGTCTGGCAGAGGCCCTCCCGGCTCAGCTCACTCCCGCACGAGACACGTTTCGAGCAGCGGCGGCACTTGGCACACCTTAATCCACGCAACTATCCTATTTAAATTCCCGCGCATTTCCCTGATCAAGAGTAGACCAGATTCGGATTAATAGGTCAGGGAATTCAACAATATTGCGATTGATTATAGGCATACTTAAATAAGAGTGTGAGCTCTCGGAAAGTAAAATTTATAAATAAAAAACCATCGGGAGATATGTGCCAATCAATATGCGAAATAAGAAACTTCCCTATTAATGCCAAATTGCACATAGTTTGAGCAGCATGTGCCAAGATCCATAAGAGAATGGAACCAAAAATATATCGCACTCATCTACTGCATCAGAGATGGGAAGAACAAACTATTACCACCACTCAGTCTTTTGTCAGTGCTTCTTGAACTGAAAAAGCTCAAACAAAAAGGGGAATACATAAACTTTGATTATTTACCACTATCATTATACATTGAAGTCATGTGAAGATAACCGAGGCTGATACCGTACCAATGGCACCGCCAAGTTCCTTGCGGGATCCTTTCGAGGGGTGGATTCAAACAGTAGATGTGGTAGGCAACGTCGCATTCCTCGCAGAGCAGCAGATTCCGCTCGTCGCGGCTCTCTCCGCAGCCCTCGCAGACGATGCAGTCCAGGCAGCGCCAGCCACGCGACACCACCGCCCAGTTCATCTACAGCTATCCATTATCTTCTATCTCATTCAACACATAGATTACGCCCAAATATATAAGAATTTCACGCAAACCTTTTTTGTCCCTCTTGCTTTCTTGATCTTGATTTTCTTGGTTTTTTTTTATTACAAAAAAAAGAAGCTTGTATAGCAACTACTGGAGGAGTTACCGTATCCCTGACCTTGTCATGCAGATTGACGCAGAAGGTATGGTAGGTGTGTGCGCAGGAAGAGCAGGCGACCATGCTGCCCTCCGCTCCCCCTCCCACACTGCCACACACGAGACAGAGAGCCGTGTGCAAGAGGAACATGTCCGCCTCCGAGCACACCACGGCCGTCCGGGTCATCTGCTCGCCAAGGGAGGACACCACGGTGGATCCACTGGCGCTCGCAGCCGCTCCGCCCTTCTTCCCGCCGCCAGCGCCAATCCTCACGCCAGACGATGCTAGCAGGGCGCCCGTCCCACTGTGGCGGCTTCCGCATCCCGTGGACTCGTCGCCGTCAACATCCTCAGAGTCGAGTAATCGAGATGTTGACGCGGAGGAAACGAGAGAAGAGCACGAAGGAAGAGACGCAGCGAGGGAGGAGGAGCCTCTGCAAAAAAAAAAACACGTTGGACAACAGAAGAAGAAGACAAGAGACAGAAAGGGAAACAACACTGAATCATTATTTTGAGGGCAATTTTCCTGGAAATGCTTTGCACAAAAACACTGCTGCAACTTTATAAAGAATTTGTAAAAAAAAAATCAATTTTATTATTGAAATGGAAATTAGCGGCGTTTTTTTAGGAAAGCTCCTTGCAATAAATTTGAACTAACCTGCAATCATTAGGTAAAGTTTATTTCGTTAAGATACTGCAACTTCAATAAAATAATTGACAAACTTCTTTTTCCCTTCTATTTCTGTAGTTTTCTCATCTTACCTAATGCTTTTTCTCTCTCTCTCTTCTCAGTCCAACCTTCCGCGTCTGCCGCGCGTGCTTCCATTGGTCTTGCCGCGTGCCTTGCCGGATCCCCTCCTCGGCCGCTCCGCCTTCCCGAGTCTGTCCAGGAAGACTCCGGATGGTGGCTGGCCACCCGACCTGGTCTTCATGAGGGAGCCACCTCGGCCGCCAGGCTTCTTCTTGCCGCCGCCGCGACCTCCGCGGCCGGCGTGGCTGCCGCGACTAAAAAATTTGTATAATATATAAAAACAGAAATACCATTATAATACTTTTTTATAAAGTTACTCAATTTAACAAGATATTATTCGACATTTACCGCTTAATCTTAATCATTTTCAACCACAAAGTTCTTCATACAGCACCAAAATTATAATCAGTTGAAATACATATATTTTCCTATAAGGAAATTCACTCATAAAAAAAGAAAAACTACTACGGAATGATCGCTCGCAAATACTTGTTAAATAAAGAAAAAAAGAAATGGCATACCCGCTCGGCCTGAACTCGTCTCCGTCGTCAGAGGGCGGCGAGTTTTCGGGGCAAAAAACCGGCGAGTGTCGGACGCCGCCGCCGCTCTCGCTGGAGGAGAGGGAGGATGAGCCGGACAGCCTTTCATCGGCCCTCGCTGACAATCCCTCTTCGGCACTCTCGCCCAGGCCAGCGTAACCGGCCATTTCAATGTCCATACTTCCGCAAGCTGGCGAGGATCTGCAACAAAAACAAAACTATAAGAAGAGAAGTTCGATGTAATATCATTACAATGAAATATACCCCAGTTACTGTAGAAAAGGAATAATGGAACAATTCATGACGTCCTAATAGAGGTATTAGAAAGATCAAAATTTAAAACGACGAGATATTAAATGTGTTAGATAAGAGAAGCTGCGAAATATTGAAAGATTTTTGCAAAATTATTTTTGGCCCAGGAATAGTACATCTGACACCCGCCAAATTTTCGGGTCGCATGGAATATTGAAAATATTGAAAGAGAAAACGATAACACAAAAACTTTAATTACGTTAAGAATAAATTACTATGTTGACCCGAGCCGTTAAAGCGGTTTTTAATGCTCCCCCTAACTGTGCTAGTACATTTTGAAAACCAATGGTATGACGTAAGCTAAATGCGGTCCGAAGATTCAAGCAAACAAAGAAACAAAATAAAGAAGTCCGCCCCAAAATTTTTTTACGAAAAATATTAAGCGGTAGGAGAACTGTAAGATATGAATAAGCAAATTCTAAATAGCCAATTTAAAAATAAAGAATTAAAAGAATAGAAGCAGATACCTCGCAGAAGGAAAGCCGTAAGAGGAAGAAGGAGGAAAGTCCTGAGTGCCAGAGGCAGAGAGAAGCGGAGAAGAGGGGGAGAGCTTCGCGAGCACTGGATCATTCACGAGAGGAGAACGACGACACGATGGACACGCGAAGTCCTCGAGAGCCGACGTCTCCCATTCGTCGCACTCCTGGTGCACGCATCTACCAAGGCACACCCACATTATTCATTATATGTTTTGTTTGTTTATCTTCAAGTATCACACAGCAAATTGGCATGTTATGCTGCCTTTTTTCCTAACTTCATATACCCTCAACACTAGTAGAGTAGAATGAGAAGAAAAGATCATGTCTATAAATGACTAAATACAGTTTCAGTAAAATGAAACAATGTCAGCTATATATGACTTTAATTCCACATTTAAAAGAGATAAACACATGAGATTCTCAGCATAGGAAAAATTGATGAAAACCTCTCGCAACTGATGCAGGTCCGGAAGATCGAAATGGACTGGACATGCCTTGAACACACCGGACATATTCGATCAGTCTGTCCTTTTCTGTAATTTTACCTGGCTTTACTAGCGTCACGGGAATAAGAATGAACAACAACAAAAAGCTACTATTCACACGGTTTTAAATTTCCCTCTGATCCGAATTTATATATATATTACCAAACTAATTCACTACATCTTTTCCTTCATGAAATCAAATGGTTTTGGAAAATATAACTAATCTTTAAAGCAAGCAGAAAGAAGTGTTTTAAAGTTGTTGTAACGTTTAACATTCTGAAAGTATGCCAATAAAAGAAACGAAAACGGACGCGAGACGAGTAGCGAATGCATCGATGCTCGACTTCTTCTGCTGGAAGCTGACGTCCCTTGAGGATTCACCGAGAAATGGTGACGAAGAAGTCTCGTCGAGATCCATCTTTTTAAGCAACAACGCAGGCTTAATCCATCTGGAAGGAAAAGCATCCAGTAAATCACCCTCAATAAAAAAGAATTAATCAAAAGAATAAACAATCGCTTTTCCCGCGCCCTGAAAGCTACGAATACAGCCAATAAATAGTTTGTTTTTTTTTTAATAATACCATTTCCTTAAATACGCAACCGCAAAGCAAATATAAACAACAAAACTGTAAAAAAAACGTCTGCTGCTTTTAGCATACATACAGAAACTTGGCAAAGTGCCAGCAAAATATCAATCCGTCCTGTGCTGCTGCGTAGCAGCCCACGAGTCGGGGTGACCAATTTCCGATGCGGGCTGCTACACAGCTTGCAATCTGGGTGGTCCGATGCTCTCCACAAGTTCATTAAACTACATATTTGTAACTTATTAACATATTTAAGAAGCGACTGAATATGAGAACTGTATGTTAGTCAGTATTCATATTCTGAGTATTTACAATTCCTTCTAACTGTCTCTCTCGCTATCTTTCTCTCCATTTCTCTCTCTCTCTCTCTCTCTCACACACACTCTCTCTCTCCCCCTCTCTATTTCCCTTTCTCTGTCTCTCGCTCTCTCTGTCTCTCTTTATCTACCTTATCGTTTCACTTTCTCTCTCTTATTATATTCTTTATCTTACTACTTTACTCTTTACTTTCCAACGAACATGTCTAAATAGCCTAAATAGCATAACTAGAAACAACTGAAAGCGAAGTTAAATAACACGAAAGATTTGTTATCTAATCACCTTGGAACACGAAATTTTTTTAATCGAGTGCACATTCATTTATGGTTCAGCCAGTTGTGAAAAGACCTGGAGTGAGGCAGAGAAAAGGCAAGCAAAGATTCTACTACGGAAGACCATCGAAGCAAGCAGTGTACTCTTCCTCTGGAGGAGCAGCTGGCCAGCCTCATTCCTTCCTTCTTCGAAGAGAAGAAAACAGTAATAGCTGCGATAGACAGTCGCACTGTTCTCCCCTCATCACTACTTTCTATGGATTCCTTTCGTACCCGCATTGTCTTTAAACCCGACGAATATATATCCATTCTCTTTGACCTGTTCACAACTGCCGAAGAATGGACTATAAATCAAACACTCCTTATAAATCGTGTCTGCTCCTTTGCATTTGAATGCGAGCAGGCAGAAAAATATCAATCTGTCTCTCTCTCCCTCTTTCTCTCTCTCTCTCTCTCTCTCTCTCTCTCTCTCTTTCTCTCTCTTTCTCTGTGTGTGTGTGTGTTTCCCTCTCTCGCCTTCCAATCCCTCTCCACCTCGTCCTCTCTTCTTTCTCTCTCTTTCTCTCTCTCTCTCTCTCTCTTTTCTCTCTCTCCCTCTCTTTCTCTTTTTCTCTCTTTATCTCTAGCTCTTTCTCCGTCTCTCACTGTCTCTCTCCCTCTCATACTGTTTCTTGCTCTGTACATACAGATCTACTGAAAATTCCCTCATCAATCCCGACGTACATATTTTATTCGCTTGGCGTACAATTTTTATTCATTCATCAATTTTGTTAATGAGATTGCAGAAACAAAAATAAATAGAAAGAAATAACTGTCTTCATAGAAGAAAAACATGGAAAACATACGAACAAAAAGAAGGAGACAAAGAAGGAAATGCTGCAGTCCATTAAAGAAGCAGTGAAGAGCCCCCGCCACTGATTATTTGCTGGTAGTGTTTTGATACCCGCAGAACCTCCTCGGCCGTGAGATCTGACTGAATATTGACGGACTTGAGCTATGCAATTTCTCTGTCTTACTCTCTCTCTCTCTCTCTTTCTATGTCTCGGTCTCTCGCTCTATTTCTCTCTTTCTGTCTCTCTCTCTTTCTCGCTTTCTCTCTCTCTCTTTTCTCAGGGTATCCCTCGCTCTTTCCCATTCTCGGCGCGAATTTTATTAGACTGTGCATAAGTAATGATCTAAACGAATACTTTATGAGTAAATAAGACAGGCCACACGCAAACTTATACCTTCCACATGGATACATGTGTACATATGTATGTACATATGTACATATTCTGTGGGAAAATTGAAACTATCATTTTAAGTTTTTGAAATTGACTATAGAAAGTTTTAAGATATCCTTTTGTGCTGTACAATATTTTAGCTGTAAAACCGAAAGAATTGAAGTCGAATTGAAGCTCATAATAAATTTAGAATGTTTGATGTCAGCGATTGCCAGACTCGAATAGTTCTCCTTTGCAGCTTTCAATAAGAAAGAAAGGTCGCATAATGTAATTAGTCCAATAATTTTGTATAATACATTTATTAAACTTATTATAAATGCGTGTTTTCGAGAACAAAATCCCCGGATTACATATTTGCCCTCTTCATTCACTTCCACTCTTCCTCTTCTCTTTCGGTGAAACGTGACGGAATTGCCAGTTGGCGCGTATATTCCTCCTTCGACCATGAATGTATAGCCGACCGCCAGACAGACAAGGCCGGGCTAATTTGTCATACTGTAATTGGACTGCGCATACGGACCGGTCCGACTCGGAAGCCGATATGTGCTCTTTGTCGCTCCACCTGCAATCGGATACCGTAATCCGGGAGAGAGAGAGAGAGAGAGAGAGAGAGAGAAACAAAGAGAGAGAGAGAGAAACAAAGAGAGAGAGAGAGAGAGAGAGAGAAAGAGAGAGAGATATATACAAAGAGAGAGAGAGAGAGAGAGAGAAAGAGAGATCTTCGATCTCACGACAATTTACAGACAGGAACTTCTGCCGCTTCGCTGACTCTCGTGAACTCAGTGATTCGAACCCGGAGTACTGAGATGTTAATTCTAACATTTCTCCAGCAAACAAGATAATTAAAAAACTCCAAAGCAATTATTTATATTTCAAGCAATAGTTCATGTACACTAATAATAAGTCATCCTTCGTGTCAAGCCCACTTCATGGGGGCTGACCTTTGCGACTTCTTCAATACGTTAGCAAGAGTCATTCGTCACTTTGTCTCACATATTCAGACTGGCGAGCCTTCTTCGACTTCTTCTTCGGTTTCGTCTTGTCGAAAATCTCGCAATGAGATAGAGAGAGAATGAAAGAGATGAAGAGGAGAGAGACAGAGACTGAGAAACAAAAGGGAACGGGGCGTGGTCGTCCATGACGAAGAATGAGAGAGAGAGGGAGGGAGAAAGAAAGAAAGAAAGCGAGAGAGGGAGAGAACGAAGAGAGAGAAGGAGAGAGAAAAAGAGGAGAGAAGAGAGTGAAGGAAAAAGCGAGAGAGAGAGAGAGAGAGAGAAGAGAGAAGGAGATGAAGAGAAAAGAGAGAAGAGAGATGGAGAGGTAGAGAAGAGAGAGAAGGAGATGCATTGAAGAGAGAGAAGGAGAGAGATAGAGGAAGAAGCTTCCTCCCTCAGGCAGTTCCCTCGACGGGCTTCATTCCGGACGAGGTCGGCTATTGCGAGTAGAGATCCCATGAAGATGCGCTGCAACCTGCTCGCCCTTCTCTTCCTAGTCATCGCTCTCCTCGCGCACCTCGTGCCAGCCCGTCAGTCTTGGGCTCTTTTTTCTAATTTTATTTATTTTTTTACTTACTCATTTTTCATTTAGTATCCATTTATTTATTATCTTAATTGTTGTTAAGACCTAATTAAAAAACCATAATGATATAAAAGTCACCGAAAATAGCAAATAGGAAAATATTTTAGAGGAGTTATCTGGGAAATAATTTTCAAATGCCCTAATGGGTGAATTCAGTGATTTTTGAGAGATGGATTTTACTACGGTAATCATGAGCCGCCTTAGTCTTTCATCTGTTTTCTCGTATATCCACTGTGACCGAACTGTTTGAGAGAGCGCGCTCAAATAAACACTTTTTTACTACTGAAGAAACCTTTCCTTTAAAGACTGATGTTTTCTTTACATCGAAAGAGGGAGAGAGAAGGTATATTGAACATATCTTGGAAGGATATTGGACAGCATCCAAGAATTTCTTGCCCTTAATGCCTCAAGGACACATTAAATGCAAATTCGAAACGTTTTCCGTTCCCCATCTCCAGGGACGAAATATTTGATTATGCAGAAGTACCAAAAGTTTTTATCTCTATTTCTCCAGGGCGACAGACAGAAATGAAGACAAAGAGCTAGACCTGTCCCTGTCTATTCACTATCTGCATTTCTCTCTCTTTCTCCCTCTCTCTGCCTCTCTCTTTCTCTTTCCCCCTCCCTATCTCTCTCTTTCTCAATGAATGGATTTCCTCATGGCTCCTGTACATTCCCTTGCATATATGCAGTAAAGTGAGTCTTTGGCTATTACCGTATATAATTTCTATTCTAGAACTTATAGTTAGGTACATAGATAGTTCCATTTTTCAAGTATTTGTTAGGGGTCTGACTATTAGAATGAGAGTGGGCGTAGTGCAAATTTGCCAGAGGCCTTCAAAACAAGAAATAAAACTTGGAATTATCAATGAAGCCTCGGGTTATCCCGAACATCCCGAAGAAGAGAAGAATCTCCTGTTTCAGTAGAGTGGGCGAATCCATCAGACTCGCATGCATTTACTATGAGCTCGTTTCAATGCGTGCTTCTTTTGTACGCGATTAGTTTGCCGGCCTCGTTGAATCCAGTCCGTTCTGTCATAAGATTGAAACAATGACGTGATAGTCATAAAGTTGAAGATAAGGAGAGAATGGGAAGGGAGAGAGTGAGGTAGAAGTGGAGAGTGAGAGAAAGAAAGAGAAAGTAATATTCTCTATGGCAAAAAAAGAAGAGAAAAGCAGCACAAGATTAGACAAAAGAAAAGAAAGAGAAATCTCCGTGATCTGGCGCCCGTCGTTTCTCCTTCAAATATTCGTGGCGACGAGCCTTTGTGCTGCCGAAAAAGCCTTCAGAAATCTCGGCCTTTCCGCCTCAGGGCCCTCCCGACAATGGATGACACGGATCGGGGGCTGTGGAGAAGAAGGAAAGAACTTGACCTTTGCTGAGGCATTGCTTGAGTGAAACCATGTCTTTTTGCTTCCTTCCTAACCCCTCAAGAGCAAAATCAGTACAGACTAAATATGGTTATTAAAACGAAAATTATAATTCGTTCCAGAAAATCATTCAAGCTAGATAAATGACAAGGACTAAATAATTCTGCTTTCAGAGTTTGACGATGGATCGGATCTGCAAATTCCACGTCAGTCTATGTCTTTCTTTCCAATACTTTAGCTTTCGCTATTGTATTTTTTCTCTCTTACTCTCTAATTCTCTTTCGCTCTATCGATCCCTCCCTATCTCTCTCTCTCTGACTCTCTCATTCGCTCTCGCTCTTTCTCTCTCTCTCCATCATTCTTACTCTCTATCGAATATCACTTCTTCCGTCTCTCATATATCTTGCTTGTCGTTTTGTACTCGTGCTATATGTCGTTTTGTACTATTGCTACTCGTGCTATCAGATTTGCTAAGAGATGAAGAAGCGAAGGAGAGAGATTTATACATAGCAGGAGAGATTTGAGAGAGAAGGAGTGAGAGAGAGTGAGAGAGTGAGAGAGAAGGAGTGAGAGAGAGTGAGAGAGAGAGAGAGAAGGAGTGAGAGATAGTGAGAAAGTGAGAGAGAAGGAGTGAGAGAGAGTGAGAGAGTGAGAGAGAAATGGAGAGATCTAAATAGAGGAGATTGAAATACTCGTCAATCTCCACATGTTATAGATGACTAAATGGGAAAAGACTTCGAGCGTATTTTTGAAGTGGATTAAAGAGGGTGCCGTCATGAGATAGAAGTGGTGAGAGCGAGAGGCGATGATACGAGACATATGTAGAGAGATACTAGAGTGAGAGAGAGACAGACAAGGGAGATGAGAGAGAGAGAGACGAACTTGAGAAAGACAGATAGATTGAGAGACTAGAGGGAGAGAGGAGAGCCCGGTGTAGCAGAGAAACCCAAAAGGGGTAGCAAGAAATATAAGGAAAGCTGAAAGATGTAAACAAAGGCGAGAGAACAATAAGGAGTAACTGCGCTCTCTACAACTCGAGTTTCTATAAATAGCCCCAAGGTTGCTTCTACACCAAACGCAAATGATATTACGAAACTTGCCAGTTGATTGAATCCTCTTCCAAGAAAGAAGGATTGTTTTGGTTCTCTCATATATGTATGCACCCCAGCACATCTTTGGATTATTTAAGAGATTTTCTTAAGTCCGAAAGTTCTCATTTCTTTTGTGAGAACGAATTCCTTGAAGCTTTCAACTATTTTTCACTATTGTTAAACGTGTCGTTTCGCATGTTAAAGTTATCCTCTCAAGAACATTCCAAATATGAGTTAACGAATCCATGCTGCATTTGCGAGTTTCAAATTAGAATATCGATTTTAAATTAATATCTCTTATGTTTTCTTATTTTTCCTATTCTTGCGAGTTTTGCTGAATTCTCAATGAAGTTTCCCACGCATTGAAGTTGTCTGTCTTCCCTTGTATGAAACCTCATTGTCACTCTTTATATCATCACGAATCTTTTTTTCTTTTCTATCATTTTATCACTATCTTCTTTCTTGCATCTCCACCAATTCCTTTTATCCATTTATCACACTATCTCATCTCTCTCTCACATACTCTGTCGTCAGCTCTCTTCATTCTATCTCGCGTTCTCTCTCTCTCTCTCTCTCATACTCAACCGTCATCTCTCTTCATTCTTTCTCGCTTTCTCTTTCTCATCAATTCTCCTTCCTCTTTCCTTTCTCACCGCTTTCTCCCTCCCTCATCCCTTTCCTTATCTCTGCTCCTGAAATCAGTTTATCTCCCACCCTGAGGCTCAGAATGATTCCCATCCCACGCACAGCACAATCGGCCACGCCGTTGTCTTTCCTCTCCACTCGCTCAGGCGCTATCAGAAACACATTCTCTACTATAGGTCATTCAACCATCTCTTTTTCCACTCATTTCTTCACTCTCTCTCTCTCTCTCTCTCTCTCTCTCTTTCACTCTCTCTCTCTCTATGTATCTTCCTCCCTCTTTAATTTTTTGCTCAATAGTTTTTCTAATCTTTCGTTTTCCAGTCTCTTCCTTCCTATCACTCTTTACATCCCCCATTATTCGTGGATGTTTCTCTCATTCCATGCATCGACTATGACTGTCTTCCTCCAACAACTCAATCCATCTACAAATATTTGTAGGAAGAACAAATCGATGCAAATAAAAGCAAAAGGATCTTTATGAACCGTCTCCATCTTTTAGTATTTTGTGGAAACTATTTAACAGAATCCCTATTGAGTTTATCATGCACAAAAAAGATAAACCTTAGCTGCATAATTACTCTCACTATCATTGATTCACTTTTATCTTAAATATAATTTTTTAAAGAAACGGAACGTTGCTCTTGTTACAGTAATGAAGAAGGGTCGGCCACAGGGGCCTCTTCGCTTCGGGAAGCGGCGCGCCGGCCCATCGGGACCGCTCCGCTTCGGCAAGCGTGCGCTCCAGCTGAGATGGGCGTCGAACGACGTGGATGAGATGTACTGAATACGCCTTCCGCTTCGGTCGCGGCAGAAGACGCGTCTGCCGCTTCCGCATCGGCCGCGGCACCGCGCCTTTTTAAGTTGAAAATTAATATTTGTACATTGTTGCAAACCCATGAATGCCACCTGCATGGATCGATGTGATCTCCTCGTTCTGTCCTACACATATTGATTTTCAATGAATACCCTTGCTTTAATACTTCCTTTTTCTCGTTCTCCTTCGCGTGGACCACCTTTTCCGCTGCCGACTCTCCAGTTGAACAACATCTTTATCCATTTCACAATTCGAACACCACTCACATACGTATTTTGTCACTGCTGTCTGATCTGAGACATCCTCGATAAACGATCTCTGGTTGTCATCTGCAGACAGAGAGAGAGAGACAGAGAGAGACAGCGAGACAGAGAGAGAGAGAGAGAAAGAGAGAGAGAGAGAGAGAGAGAGAGAGAGAGAGAAACCAAGAGAGACAACGAGATAGAGAGAGAGAGGGGGGAAAGAAAGAGACGACCCGGTCACACCCTTTCCGAACAATCATAATAAAGAAAGGGGAGGAAGGAAGTCGAGACCCTCCGTAAATCTCCTAATTAGAGTGGGTCGATTAATTGCTCCCGATGTCCCTTTCTAACTTCGGCTGCCCCCTCTCTATTGATGGCCAGGGCCTGGGAAAGGCCGAAGAACATTCGGTTTGTTGGGACTAAACTAATAAAATTGAAAACACTAGCTTTTTTTTCTTCATTTTTAACTCAGCCCGGTCTCCATAATGCCGCCAGACAGAGAAATGAAAAGATGCATATGCAGATTCATGTTGCGATGAGAGAGTGCGCATTCGAGTGGGTGAAGCATGCAGTACATTACATGTCAAGGAGGTGAGAGTGGAGGAAGAGAGACAGAGAGAGAGATATATAGAAGAGAGAGAGAGAGAAGAGAAAGGGAACAGAGAGATATAGAAGAGAGAGAGAGAGAGAGTATTGCGAGGGAGACGGGGACTGTTGGGGGCAGCTTTCGCAAGTCTGAAGAGAGCGACTCCATGACAATAGGAACGACTGGCACACTGTCAACAGACGGCTCTCTTCGCCTGCGCGATGCTTGCCTAGGATGGAGAGGGAGACTGGTGGAGAGAGGGAAAGAAGCAGACAGAGAGAGAGAGAGAGAGAGAGAGGTTTAGAGGGAGGGACGGAGAATAAAACAGAATTATGAAACGAAGAAAGAATGTGAAGATGAATACGAGGATCAAGAGAGGCACGACGACCAAGAAGACGGAGAGGCACTGTAGAGGAGAGAGAGAGAGAGAGAGAGAGAGAGAGAGAGAGAGAGAATAAGAGGAAGAGAGTGGAAGAGTAAAATATCCTCTCCTTGGTTTTTCATTTCAAAAGGTCATATACTGGCTTCTCCCGTACCTCACATTGCGTGACCGTAAATGACGGAGATGGGAGATTGGAGACAGAGAGAGGGAGGGAGGGAGGGAGAGAGAGGGAGAGAGAGTGCGGGAAATAGAAGCTCGGTGCTGACCACTGTAAAGTAGACTCGGCGCCATCTTGGGAGAGAGAGGAAAGAATTGAGAGGCAAAGACCGAGAGAGCCCTTTCTGGTTGCTCAAGCAACATCATAAATGTTCGGTCAGCTCTGACATGTTCTGTGACATGTTGTGGTGGTGTGGCTGTCGTGTGTGCAGAAGGTGAAGAGACGGTCAAGTTATGTGGGAGGGAGGTGGCTGACAGGGAGGAGAAGGGTGGGAGAGGGTAGGCGGATGATGGAGTTGGCGTCCCTGAAACGGTTACCGCAGGGGCTTTTCCGTGGGCATCTCTCGACCAAAGTGCGCCGCAACACTGTGCACCTTCATTTTTATGGCGTACATGCATATGCGCCCTCCGGAAGAGACTCCGCCCTCGATTCCCCTACTTTCCGGCTCTCTCCTCTCTTCCTCTCTTTCTCGCTCTGATCACTCGATATTTCTCTCGCTCTCTCCCTCTCTACAGGACCATCGGGGCTGTTATCGCTTTTGCTACCTCTTCATTTCTCTCACCCGCTCCCACTCTCTCTCTCTCTCTCTCTTTCACTCACTCTCTCTCTCTCCGTCTCCAATCCCCTCGCCCACTGCTCATGGATGATACGGTAGGCGGTTCTTCTCCTGTCAAGTCGCTTTTCACTCTCCAGATGTGTTGAGGGGCACTGCAAAGTGCATTACATGAAACAGAAGAACAACAATATGAAATGGATTGGGAGAGAGAGAGAAAAATAAGAATAAATAGAGAATAAAGACAAAAAGAAATATATGAAAAGAAGATCAGGAAAGTCCCCAATTCCTTTATTGCCTCCCACCAGAGGGCTGTAAAAAGCTTCTTGAGAATCAGGTTGGCCCAGGTCTGACTGTTAGTCAGGCATTTGGGTGAGAGAATGATTTTTCTACAGTAGCCTCATCAGATGCTAACAGTGCTTGGCTCTCCGAGTACTTAAATCACTGTCTCTCGTTCTCTCCCTCTCTAATACTCCTCCTCTCCATCTCTGGCACTCTTTCCAGTGCTCTCACACTCTCCTTCCAATCTGTCTCTCCATCTCTGATCCTCACATTCACTAACCTCGGTCTCTGACTCGCCACTTAAGATTTCATGCCATCAGTGGAATCTTAATCACCTTTCTTCTTCTCTCTGGTGCAAGAAAGGTTGCGTTTTTACGGTTCTCTCGGTCTTTGTCTTCTTCTCTGTCATTCTCTCTCCGACTCTCTTGTTCGCTCTCTATCTCTCTCATAATCTCTCTTTCTCCTTCCCTCTTTCTCTATCTCTCTCTCACCCTTATGCATTCATTTGACTCTTGCTTACCTGCAGAATGTTCGTTCTAATTTCTCTAATTTATCTAATTCGCCCGATGTGCAACTCTCTCATCTCCTTTTTCCGCTCACTTGCACAAAGAATATAAGAAGAAATAGAGTGAGTTAGAAAAGACTGGAGAGGGAGAAAGAGAAAGAGAGAGAGAGAGAGAGAGAACGAGTAAGAGAGAGAAAGTGAGACAGTGAGAGAAAAGAGAGGGGGATAGAAGGATAGCGTAAGGATATAGAAAATGGTAGATAAAACGAGCCTTTGAAAAAGGATGAGGGACAAACGGAGGTAGAGAGAAAGGATTCAGAAATATGTAGAGGTAGAGAGAGAGAGAGAGACAGAGAGAGAGAGACAGAGAGATGAATTTGAAGGGAGAAAGAATGTATCGACGAAACCTTACAAATAGTATGTACAAGGGCGTGCCTTGAAGATGCATTTACTGAAGAAAAGGAGGATGGACGAAGAAATAGGCACAAAATAGAGAAAAACCAACATTGCCTTGAAATATTAACTGATTAATAGCGAAGAAGAGAGAGAGAGAGAGAGAGAGAGAGAGAGAGAGAGAGCAGTAAAATGTTAGATGACTTTCGGATTTAACTGTTACTAGAATTGACTTAAAATAAAATTAAAAGTAAGAATAATAATAATAATATATAAACCTTGGCATTCGCTGAAGAAAGAAGTATTCGATGGATAGTCCGATGCATTACGGCGAAAAATAGCCTTAAAATAGTGCGAGAACATGTAAGTGTTCAGGATTTTCAATAGGAAATGAATGATTAAAATAATGAATAAAGTCAGGTTAATGATCACATAAAAACTACAAAATATCCCCTAGAAATTGTACCATAAATATCTTAAAACATATCTCTAATCTATATTCTATTTTTTTATGATAACGACAATAATAAATACATTTTCATGCCCTTGGTCTTTTGAAGCTTTTGAATGCCTCTAGAATAGAACTATCTACATACATACATAATGCTTCGACTATTCCTGAGGAGAAAAATTGCCGCGAGTGCGTAAGAGATTCGTTGACATCACATTCCAAGAATGGAGGGTAGGCCTTCTTCGTCTTTCTCACCTGACCCGGTGCATTGCATTCGCACTCCCGCACGGGGGTCCGCGGAGGGGCGAATGAGAAGGAGGGGAGGATCGAAGGAATCCTCATATAGGAAAGGGACAGATTTGAAGAGAGAGAGAGAGAGAGAGTGAAAGAGATGGAGAGATAGTGCGACAGGGGAGGGGAGAGAGAGACATATGATTCGCGAGAATGGCTGACATGAGATCCTCGAACTCTAGAATTAGTACTGAAGGAATGAACGGGAACGAGTTACAGTCAGTCTTCCATTTCAATCAAGTTGGTCAGGAGAGCACAGGAAGGAGCATACATCTCTCTCTCTCTATCTCTTTCTCTTTCTCTCTTTATCTCCCTTTATCTCCTTCTCTCTCTCTCTCTCGCTCTCTCTCTCTCTCTCAAAAAAAAGAAGCAATGAAAAGCGGCGGCCTCTTTGATCGGCGCCGATTTGGAATGGGCTACCTATCTAGATAAAACCTCTATAACCTCCTATCCCCCCTCATCTAACTAACTCCCTGAGACGAACCAGCCGAGACTGTCAGTCTGCGGGTGCGGAGAGGTGTGAAAATGAAGAAGTAGACTCTCTCAGAGGGATGGTGAGTGGCGGGGTTGAGGGCAGGTAAGAATGGGGAAGGAGGACCTTGCTGCTCTCTCAAGAGGTCTTCTCCATCAAAGGAGGTGGTAGTCGGGGGAAGGGTTGAGGGAGGAAAGGTAGAGAGAGTGAGAAACACTGCCTGTTCAAAAGGAGGTACTCTCTCATTCTGCCTGTCGTTCATCGTCTCTCTTTCATTCAGTCTCTCACTGTCTGGGTCCTTTCTGCTTTCTCTCTCTTTCAGAGTGTGTCTAAAAGACGGTCGTGTGCGAACTGTCGAGAGTGCGCGGATGAATAGAATCGGACCGGACTGAAGGTGAACGAGTTGAGGAAGAGGAGACGGCATACACACGACGCGTGAGCAGTAGCATGTAAAGGTGGAGGTGGGGGAAGGAAGGGAGACCGAGAGAAGAAAGAGAAGAAAGAGACAGAGAGACACAGAGACGAGAGAGAGAGAGAGAGAGAGAGAGAGAGAGAGAGAGAGAAAGGACGAGAAGCAAAGAGCGGGGGGTACAAGAAAAGACAATATGCGCAACAGGAAGGACAAATTCAAAGGAATGAGTGAGTGGTGGAAGGACGTAAGGAAAAAGTTAATAAGATGGATGGAGGGAATGTGGATGAGCAGAAGAGTTGTGATTGGTGGCGAGAGATGAAAGAGGAGAGAGCGAGAAAAAGAGAGAGAGAGAGTAAGGGAGAAAGCGGAGAGAGAAAGAGAGAAAGCGGAGAGAAAGAGACAATGAGGACATCTGGAAACATGCGCAAAGTACTAGAACATGAGATTGAGAATGTACAAGAAAACGAGAATAGCAGGGGAGGAACCACAAGTTGCAGCCACTGGATTTAAGGGCAGCCACTCATACTCGGCAAATTGGCAAGAGAGAGGGAGAAAGAGAGAGAGAGAGAGAGGGAGAGAGAGAGAGAGAGAGAGAGAGAGAGAGAGAGAGAGTATGAAAGTGAGGGAGAACGATTGAAAAAGATAAAGAGGGAGAAAGAAAAGGCGAGGGTAAGAGAGAGATATAGAAAACAGAGAAAGAAACGAATTAAAGAGAATAGCGAGGGAGAGCCAGGAGGGACCTTGACTGGCTAATTGCTGCGTTTATAGGTGCGCAGATAGGCGGGTTGGCTTGCTTGGTGCTACCCGACAGAGCAAGGCGGAGTTGGTTAGGAAGAGAGAGAGAGAGAGAGAGAGAGAGAGAGAGAGTGAGAGAGAGAGAGGTGAGTGAGAGAGAGAGAGGGATGAGTGAGAAACTAAGAGCGAGGGAATGAGACTAAGAGAGAGAGAGAGAGAGGCTGAGAAAGAAAGAGTGAGAGATATAGGGTGAGCGTAACAGAAGGATCAGGTAGGCCTACGCCGTAGCATGGAAGCCGCTGCTGTTGATGACGTCGTTATCGATAGGGCAGAGAGGGAGAGAGCAATATGTATATTTTGAAAGATATAGAGAGGGAGAGCATAAGAGCGCGAGAGTGAGCATAGAGAGAGGGGATAAGGGAGCAGGGGAGGAGGAATAAGAGTAAGAAGCAAGCGTCATCCACACCGGAGGCGAGTGCGAGAAAGCGAAGTATTGCTCATCAAGCTGAGAGCTTCCTTGGATTTAGCTTGCAGAGAGAGAGAGTGAGAGAGAGAAAGAACGAGAGAGCGGGGGAGAGCAAAAGAAAGAGAAATGGTGGGAGGTACAAGAAAGAAAATCAGAGAGAGAGAGAAAGAGAGAGAGAGAGAGAGAGAGAGAGAGAGAGTAAGAGGCGACACACAAAGAACTGCAGATAATGAGTTAAACTACAACTTTGAGGGAGTATGTCAACTGAGCAGCGGTCAATTGAGCAGCGGACAACTGAGCAGCGGACAACTGAGCAGCGGTCGATTGCGCAGCGGTCAATTGCGCAGCAGGCTCTAATTGCCTTCAATTTTAACATTTTCGGTTATTGAAAAACCAACCTAGTTATTTTGTCGAACTTTTGACCTTTATTATAATTTGAATACAAATTGAATCTTAAGTTTTCCAGAAAAAAATAGATTTATTCAACAGAATGCCAGTTGATCTGAAATAATCTGTCAGAAGGGAAAAGAACAATTTTGCAGCTCAAAAAATAAAGGAATAACAAGATAAAGCGTGAGAAAGTAGACATATTTCGGTGCCCAAGGTCAACTTTTCCATAATATTTCAAGTGCGAATTTTCACTGCACAGCGCCTTGAAATGGTCCAGCTCATTTTGGCCAAGGGACCATTCCGAACAGCGAGATAGTTTGAGCTTTGACTAGAAGGACTCGTGCAAGCAAATTGCAGCTCTGTATCTCAATGACTAATTTTCTAAGATGATGCGATGTAAAAAAAATGCACAAGCAATTTGCTATAATTGGGTAGAAGCTCAGTTATTGGCCAGTGTTCACAGGTCAAGCAGCTAACTGATATGTACAATGCCCCGTTGTACAAGTTCTTCACCCAGGGATGCATGGCCTTGACGCTTGTTCCACCGGAAGACGTGCAGAAGTACGTAAAGAACGCAAACAAGACAAGATTCCTCGCTGTTCGGAATTGTCCCTTGGGCCAAAATGAGCTGGACCATTTCAAGGCGCTGTGCAGTGAAAATTCGGACGTGAAATATTATGGAAAAGTTGACCGTGGCCACCGAAATATTTCTATTTTCCAACGCTTTATCTTTCTATTCCTTAATTTTTTTTTGCTGCAAAATTTTTGTTTTTCCTTCTGACAGATTACTTCAGACCAACACATACTCCCAACTTTGACCTACATATGTATGTATGTAAGTATGTGAGTGAACGCGGATAAGCTGATAACCACATGCTATCCGAGTTGAAGAGGGCTGAATTTTGCGATGTGAGAGGGAGGGAAAAAGTTTGACAGAGAAAGAGGCAGTGATTGAGAGAGAGCAGAGGCTGAGAAACGGAAAGAGTCAGATAGAGAAAGATATGGAATAATTATGAAGATGGGAGTATCACTCATGTGCATAGACAGATACATACAACCGAAGAGCCAGCCACTCCCCATGGTTACGTGTATGTCTCTGCATATTTCAATTCTACTCCTCCTTCTGGTCCCCCTCTCCTTCTCTTCATTAGGCACAATTGATGTGACAGCACACATGGAATGTGCGTCTACCTTTACGAGAGGAGTGAGAAGGAGAGAGAGAGAGAGAGAGAGAGAGATGGAGAGAGAGAGAGAGAGAGATGGAGAGAGAGAGGGAGAATCTCAGGGCGTCGCCGGACACGAAATGAACACGCTCAACATTCAGCGAATGCTATTTCTTTCTTTCTCTTTTTCTCTCCTAATCTCGATCTCTTTCTCTCGCCATTTGTCTCCTTATCTTCGCTCTCTCAACGTCCCTTACGTAGCTTCATGCACGTTGTATAATCGGGCTACATACATATATTCATTTAAAACAACATTTTATACGAAACAAGGAGTCGCTGTCGTACTGTACAATTGTTTGAGTAATTTCAACTTCACGAGAAGAGACAACAAAGCTCTGACTCGCCAACCAGTACGCAACCATACTGTAGTTTTGCCTAGCAAATTGCTGATGATGTCATCTCAGTAGGCATATTCAAAAGTGACTTTCGAGTGGAAAAAAAAACTTGGCAATTTGCCAAGTATTATTGTTTTACGCCTGATGTGATTTGGAAGACTTCCAGATGATTTCACATACCTTTCCTTTGTAAAGTTCGTGTTTTTTTTGCATTTGATTATTGATAAAGTTTATATTTGAAATACATTCTGCATACCTTTTTTTATTCTCTTTTTGTCGCAAGTTGCTGTAGTTATGTTCGAAATGTTGAGAGGGATTGCTTACCCAAAGACTAATTTTTATTTTCATCAGATGATTACATGTTGGTAAACCAAACATTGCTATAAACTTTCATATTCAGTGACAGTTCGCTTTCGAGTGGAAGCTCACCCAGTAGAAGTCCCGAACTGGTTTCTCAACAGACAGAAGGACTACAAGGACGGCAAGTACACCCAGGTCTGCATTATGCTCTGCATTAATTTGTTCGAACATTTACACATATGAGCTCGTGATCATTGCGTATGTTGTAACCACTTCCACTTAGTTTCCTTACAATTAGATGTTATTCAAATTATTCGTTAAGATCCAACTTGGAACCCTTGGGCCGTCGAGAGCACCATCCTCCTGGCGCTTCCTTCCGCTCTCCAAGTACGACTCCCCCGCTTCCTTTCATGGGCCTTCCTCCGATGCCCCCCATCCGACCTCTACAGCAAATGTTGGTTTTTATATCCGGCCGAAATCGAGCAGCTGGTAAGAGACTACCGCAGCGCCGCGCGTCAATTGGATCGACTTGCTTTGGAGGCGCGCGAAAGAGTAAGTGTTTGTTAGCTTTAAGAGTGAGAGTGAGAGTGAAAAACGAATGTAGAATATAACTTTTCCTGATTTAAGCTGAGTGCCGCCTCGTCCCGCGTCTTCCAGTGGTGAAGAGAGAGAGGAGAGACCCCTCCACCCCATTGTCATCCCCGGGGAACTGCACCCCATCTAGTCTCAGCTGTCTTCACTTCCAAGGTCATCTTTCCACTTTACCGTCCTTTCCTTTTCTTTCCCCCACCCGCTCATTATACTAGCTAATATTATTCAGTTCTTCATTTTTCTCGATAGAATAGTATATATAGTACATATATACGAATCTAGATAGCATAACATATATACACATATATGCTTAGATAACTAGAATTTGTATCTAATTGTATCTGAGATTAGTTCTTAATAGTAGAGTATGATTCTAGCTAGAATATCAAATTTAGTACGTTTTACATGTTTGTTAATGATTACGTGTTACTTTTTGTAAACATAATGTACTCATGGCTTTAAGCAATTGCTCCCCCGCCCACTTTTACTTCACGGTTAATGGAATTTCCTAATAAAGGTGTCTCTTCCTCACCACTTGCATGAATGGGAGAACGAGGTTTAATACTTCTTAATCTATTTATTTTGATCGACTTGTCTTTAGAACGAAGACTGGACAAGGAGAAAGAAGAAATTTGTAAAGGTATGTTTATTTCTCCGTAATTTCTATAACCTACCTCACAGTTCAAGTGCCCTTTTTAATGAGTTTTCACTTGCAGAATGCCATCCTATCGAGGAGATGCTCATCGGCGCCTTCTCGAGGTCGTGGCTGGCATTCAGGTACTGTAGCTCTTCCTTCTTTGAAGAAATTTAAATCCTCAATATTTTCATTTCTAGAACTTCGGTCTCTCTGGCGAGGCTGCAGCCGTCTGCTCGTCCGCTCGGCCAACACTCTTGAGAAGGTCAGTTAGTGTCAGTATAAATGAGGCGTTCACTAGACAGTTTGTAGGATACGGTAGAACTGCACATTAAAATTAACTTATTTTTTAACCTGCAGAGTGAAGTGCCGTCGAGGGATGCTCAACGGCATCGTCTCGACATCGTGTCCGACATTCGGGTACGGTAGCTTTTCCTTTTGTTTAGAAATCTTTGAGAAGAACAGCTTTGCCTTCATTTTCATAGTGAAACATGAGTATTGTCGGTATTACATATGCTTTGGAATTCATAAAAGTTTGCATCTCTTATAATCAATATTGTTATTTCTAGAACCTCGGACTCGCTGGCGTGGCTGCCTCCGTCTGCTCATCCGAATCGGCCAGCACTCTTGAGAAGGTCAGTCAGTGTCAGGGTAAATGAGCGTTGGTGGTTGGTAGTACATTTTCTTCTTGAGAGTAACTTTATTGTCATTTCTAGAGTGGCGATCGAGTGGCGGACGGGAACGCGCTGCTTCTCCATTTTCCCCGTGGGCAAAGGTATGTTGAGGAGAGAGAGGGAGAGAATGAAGGAGAAAGAGTAAGTGAGTTAGGGAGAAATAGAGACGGAACGGGAGCAAAATCAATGCCCCATAAGAAACTCTACATTAAAAAGCATTTTGTAACGAGGCATGACTTTTAGATCACAGCAGATGGCGAAAGAAAGAAGAAGTGTGCGAGGGAGCCTGAGGCAGCACCGCACCCCACGACTTCCCCATGCCCGCTAATCAGCTCCCTCCCCATTTTGAAAGCCGCCCGAGTAGCTCGAAAGTGAGCGAAAGGGTGCACATGTACTTCTCTTTTTAATGTAATGGCATAAAGATTTTTTTTATTTTCTCAATTGCGGGTTTGGCGTTGCTTGAAAAAAAGCATCCAAAACTCGCTGTTGGAAATGTCTTTTTATTGCTTGTATAAAGAATTTTTCAACTTTAAAATCCATTGAGAAGTGTACTGGGTGACAGCTGAAACGTGCTGAAAGTTCATCCGATTCATCCTGTAAGAAAGGATGAATGCGGTGAACATCTCTGACCATGGCTCCTTGCCAAGGCTCCCTTGGCAAATAGCCAGGGGACCGCGTTTGGAAAAAACCCGGCCCCCCAAAAGTGGTCTGAAGATGCTATTGAGTGCATCATCACATGGTGCCCAGGAGATCCATCTTCGACTGTCCCACACACCGCTTCGTCTGCTTCCCCAACATGATTGTCCTCAGTTTCAGTTGCTCCATTAATTTATCAGTCATATGAAAGAAGTTCAGAATGATGCTTGACGGAACTAAGGAAATAATCGAGAGGAAGAGAAATAAAATTAACAATTTGAATTAAAGCTAGCAGAGCATTATAATCACTTTACAGTTGAAATACATCTTTAAAAAGATCCCCTTGAGCCGACTCAGCGATACTGTCCATAGAGTGAAATGGCTGAAGCATCGACTCGTGAAGTGGAAGGGATGAGAGCGCTGGCCATTCGATGAGCTCCTTGAGATCCACGTCTACGCTCGGGAGATGTCCACATTTCTCTTCTGGCGCAGTTTCCAGTCTAAAACATAGACGTAATTATCCGGAATTCGTAATTACATAGGCATTGTCGCTAATTATATATCACAATAATCTAATTTAATTTATAACTACGTGTTTAATGTCATTCCAAACTTACAACAACAAGAAACCCAACAAGTAGACGCGTTCAATCTTCCAGCCAAAAGCCTATATTGCAATGGTATATTAAAGTACATGATGAAAAAAGGTGATTAAAATGCCAACCGATGGCTTTGGCATGAAAGATGGCGGAGGAGAATCAATAAAAGGCTCGTCTAGGCTGTCGCCTCTCTTCAGTCGCTGCAATTTACACCGAATCACGATCAGACACACAACTTACATTTAGGGATTTAACTATTTATCTCGCAACTTTATAAAGTACCCTTTCCCAGAGATGTTTAATTTCCTTTTAATACAAATAAATAAAATCGATTGAATGTGATTTTTAAAATTAAAATTGTATGAATGAATGTTTCAAAAACTTTGTTCTCTTGCAGTGCCCCTTTTGGAGTCGCTCGCTTTCTTGCTGAGCCCCCGCTCTTCAGGATGGCTTGGTCAGCCTCTCGCTTCACTACAAAGAATCCATCTCCCTGAGCGCGGCCTCCTCGACCTGGAAGTGAGTATTCTCTGTGCAATGAAAGACAAAATCAATACATACATGATAATTAATAAAGAACAAAATCACAACAGATAATTAGAGGGAGTAAGATAATCAAATCACAGCAAGAAAAAACCTTTTTTCCTCGGCGGTGATTTATGCAAGCCTTGGAATGACTGGGGATTCATGGGCACCAGGCGATAGGGCACCGAATTCTTGATAAAGATAATCTCGTCGTTATCTCCTCCCTCCACTGGCTCGCTGTACCCTTCCTCTGTTTTCTTCGCTCTTAGACTCCTTGCCACTTCGTAGATCTGTAATTTATTTGTGAAAACAATAATTAATAAAGCAAATTTGAATAAAAAACGTTACCTCAACAAAAAAAAAAGATTCATAATTACAACTAACGTGCATGGAAAAAGAGAACGACCTGAGAGCGCTTGATAGAAGGGAAGAGCGGAAGGACATCGGAAGGTTTGAGCGTCTTGAGAAGCTCCATAATTTCCACCCTCTCAGCTGGTTTAAGTCTCTGCAAACGAATCATTTTTCAGAACAGAAACTATACACGAAGGCTGGTTGCACATCGTTCAATAATAAAATCTAATTTTTGAGCTATAGGGAGGATATTTTAACATCAAAAAATGGATCTCATTTTACACATATGGCTTTCGTCAAGAATCCAATCTACGGTAGCAATCCATTCTTCAAAATCATTATTAAAGCGCAAATATTTTCATAGCTATATTATATGCTGCCTCTGCTGATGGGTTTTACTTCCACGGGAAACTTCCAAATTATATCAGTTCTTCGCTAGACGACAGTCAGATAAAAGGGTTAAGCTCACTAAGAATATAAGGCGCATTTACCGTAAGACACGTGTTTCTGTCCAGTAGCTCTCCGGGCTCTGAATAAACGTATGAAATGACGGCGTATTCACCAACTGGCTCTCCTCGAGAGTAAGCGATGAAATGGATCTATAACGCAAGAATTTTAACTAATTTGTATGACAAAAACTTGAAATGAATGTTTTCTGTCAAAAAAAAGAAGAATAGAAATAACCTTCTTCTTAAGCCTGGGTAGTCCCGGCTTCGTCCATCTTCTGGAGTGATGAATGAAGACGCCCTTGGAAGAGTGCACGAATCCCTCCGTCGTCTTCACCGCATAATAGCGTGCGTACTTTCCGTGCGTCTCTGCAAATTTTTTACTTTACCTGATATTAAAGATTTTATAACACAAAAATTTCCCACTGATTAAACTGGACAATCTACTTCTATATTCCTGCGTTGCGCAGTACAATCGTTAAGTATTTCTTTATTTATTACAAACGAATACTGTAAAACAATATATATATATATATATATATATATACTAATAATGTACCATGCGCCCTATTCCACGGTCCAGCATCGTCGACCTGTAGCTCCTTGAGATCCGAGTGCTCTGAGATCCTCACGAGATAGTGGAAGGCGCCCTCGCCTCGCCAGGGAGGGGGAAACGAGGGAGGAAAGTCGTTTATGCATGATTCATCCACTCTAAAGAGAGGAAGAACCAGTTTTCCCATTTGCTATCACTAATCTGAATCTCTTTTTTTTTTGAAATGATAGCACTACGGGATGACTAGAAAAAAACACGGCCCTGGTTACGATTTCAACTTTGATAATAAAGGGTGTTAGGCATGCTACTAATGTAAGTTTAGCATGCCCTCAAGCATTAGTGTTTCACTTGTAATAGAACGCATTATACAAAATAACAGGGCAACCAACCCTGATAATACTCTTGAAAGATTACCCGTAAACGAAGATGTGGCGCTTTATTATTACAGCATTGATTTAAAAATAATTGAAGCTTTCATAATAAAGATATAATTTTTTGATATCAAAGCATATTTCCAAGGAATGAGTATTAATTGAAAGTGATTAGAGGGTGCTGATACTGACCTTCTTCCGAGGAGACGAATGTACTGGTTGATATCTGCTCCCTTGAAGCAGACCTTGCCCTCGTGGTCAGTTACGACATCCATGTGCTCGAAGAGCCATGTGCTCTCTTCCACATCTAGAAAAGCGCCTGCTGTCTCAGCCTCAACATCCACAACCTGCAATAAGTTAAAAAAACTTATTCCATAATAACGACTCATAACGTAAACATATTTTGATGTGAAACAAAGCTCATGACAAACATAAATGTTTTCCTTCTTTGCCATTTTGAATTCATGATGCCCCGTAATGCATATTAGGATGACTAAATGACTAATTAAAGTCGAATTTCTCGGCATTGGAAGGAAGAGTGTAAAAAGCAAATAAGATTTGAACAGCCAAGTGCAAAGTATAGATTACCGGTGAAAGTGCCCTCTGCGAAGAAGGCTCTGCCGGATGCTCGTCGATCACTCGTATCTGCCTGGGACGCTGAGAAAAATTCAAATAATCAAAAAAAATTAAAAAAAGATAATCTGATGTTCAGGGCGCTGTTATCAGTTAATTCACACATTTCCTTACAGTGTTACTGTAGACAGGACCTCGAATAACACTGCTCCTGCGTATCTTGGGAGGGAGAAGAGACATGTCCGCATCCAGAAGTTCTTCCCCAGAGACATCATTTATATCCAAGACCTGAGAAATATGAATAGAAATTATGATTTCCCCCATAAAACTACTTCTACGTTTAATTATTTATTTACTTATTTCACATTCACAATCACTTTTTTGAAACAATGAAAATAATTCCGAGATATACCACGAAAACCGATCACGCAGTTTCCAGAGCTCACAAAAAAAATTTCAGCAACAAAAAATTATTTGAAAAAATGATTTCTTATTCTAATTGTAGAAAATAAGTTAAGTGACAAAGTGCTTGTAGACTGTATGAAGAGTTTGCCACGCCATGGGCCCACGAAACTCGTTTGAGCCCCTTCTCTTCTCTTTTCTTTTACAAATCATGAAAAGCAAATTTATTTAAACAAGTGAATATCGTGATAGAAATATTGCCTTAAAGAAACATTTCTAACATTTTTGACACAACTTTCCACGTCGAGAATGTCTTCGGGAGCTGTGTACACGTACGATATGATTGCATAACCGCCTACAGGAAATCCCCTCGTGTCTTCGAGAAAGTGAATCTGTAAGGTTAACACTTTTTTTTAAACGAAAAAAGTGATAACATAGGCTTAAAATAAATTATTACACTTCATTCAAATCGCCTATTGCAAAGAGCAAGAAAAAAACAACGGAAAATAATAGTAATAAATTAGATATATCCATATATATATAATAATAATACCCTTTTCTGAAGTCGACGCAAGCTTGGTTTTGTCCATCTTCTCGAGCAATGAACGTATTCTCCTTTGGCTGCAGTACAGTATACGTCGTCCTTCTTCACCGCAAAGCTGCGCTCGTATTTTGACCGTATTCCTGAGTAATGCATTTGTTTTGATTACTGTAGTCAGGGAGAATTACTTACAAAATAAAATAAACAAAGAAACTAATAGCAACGAAATAGTAGACCCTTGGATTGATTCCATGGCCCAGCAGAATCAGCAGGAAGAGCCTTGATCGAGCGAGGATTCGTGGCTTTCACGAAGCAATGAAAAGCCTCGGCTCGTCGAGAAGCTGGCGGAAATGAAGGCGGCGCGTCATTCAACCACTTCGCATCGATACTAATTGTAAAGAGAAAAAAATGAATAGTTTTATTAATATAATTAAATACTACAATCGGTAAAAGTGCGTGCTCTGCAAAAACATACAATGGTATGTATTTAAAAAAATTAAACGATTCACCACACTTCCTTTTTATAGATACATAAAAAAGAAGAAAAAAAATGTTTTCTGACAAAAGGGCTAACCTTCTTCCAAGTGAGCGAATGTAGTCTTTCTTGGACAACTCGGCGCCTTTGAAGAAGATGTTGCCAGCGGCGTCGGTGAATGCTTCAAAGTCTTCGAAGGGAAGTCTTCCCGCGCCCGCAGAAGAAGCAGTTGCCAGAGAGTCCATTTCACTCACATTTTCCTTAAGCAAAAATGTCAAGATTCTTCTCGCACAAAAAAAAATAGTTTACTTAGTTTTCCTAAAAAAAAAATTACACAAAAACGATATTTTCGAAGAGTATTTTTCACTACCAAACTGGATGCCTTTAAATTACTATTTAATAAACCCTCCAATCCAACCTGAGAATCGCTGAGGACAGCAGCAGAGGAAGAAGCGGACTGTTCAAGCGATTTCGACGTATTTTCATCTGACCGGGCGCCAACATAGAGCATCGGTCTCTTAACTCATTTATTATGCATTCAACAATTAACAATGCAGACTTTATTGTTAATAACACTAATTTTATATTACTAAGTTCACCTAATGCTCATACCTTATGACGGCGACAACTCGCCGCATCCAGAACATCGCCAGCTTCGGTGTAAACGTAGGAAATGATAGCATAGCCACCTACCGGAGTTCCCGTTGACTTTTGCAGAAAGTGGATCTGGGGAAAGTGTATATATCTTACTACACTAAGAAATAGCTCATAAATTCACTTTATACCAGAACTGCCTCTCTTTTCCGTTTTCTGCTTCGTAAAAGGGAGACGGAAGAAGTTCTCCAATAAAATGAATTGATGAAGTTTTTTTAGTGCAAATAAATATATAAAGATCCCGTTATAAAAAATACTTAGCGCATTCTTGACATTAAGATCCCCCCACTAACCCTTTTCTGAAGTCGAGTGAGTGTCGGCTTGGTCCACCTTCTTGAGTGATGAATGAAGTCCCCCTTTGCCGCATGACAAAATACATCTCCCGTCTTCACCGCAGTGAACTGCTGGTATTTCGATCGTATACCTAAGAAAGAAAACGTATTAATTATTAATTTTCATAGCTATCGTATTAACCAGCCAATGCAGTGATATTAACCATTGCTCATGTCAGCATACATAGCAAAACAAAAGGATGGATTGCAAGCTAATATATAATATTATAATAACCTTTTGCCTGATTCCACGGCCCGGCAGCATCATTAGAAAGAGTGAGCAGTGAACGTGCGTCAGCGACCTGGACAAAGCAGTGGAAGGCAGCAGCTTCGCGACAGGCAGGAGGGAAGGAAGGCGGCATTGCATTCAGCCAACGCACGTCGATACTGCAAACATTCTTGTCACAATACTGGAAACAATCTCGCCACAATTCCTCAAATAGATCAACTAATTGCAAATAATTGCAATTAAATAAATAAAGAGCATTAAAAAAAAATTAGCTTCGTATCTCCTCGATAAAAAATCTACTTCTACGCAAATAATATACATCAATAATTGGAGAAGAATGATAAAAACAAAGACATTAAATGAAACCACCACTAACTTTCTCGCGAGACACCGAATGTAGTCACGTGAATTCAATTCGGTTCCCTTGAAGAACACACAGCCATTGTCATCGGTGAGCCTTTCGAAGCCTTCAAAGGGCAGTGTTTCCGGTGCTTCTTCGGTAGTCTCCGGAGGTGCAATCTCCAATTTGACAGGCGAATGGCTTTCTTCCTTAAATTAGCAAATATTAATGCGTGAAAAATTATTTTCAAATATATCTTTAAAAAAAGGAAAGCTACAACAAAGATACAGCAACCCTCCAACCAGGGTGTCCTCGAGATCAGAATAAGTCGATTTTTCAGGGGGTACCAGAAACTTCTTCGCACTTTTCTTGATCCGTCTAATTGAAGTGGGCTGAAAGTTTGAATGAATGAGTTGTAATTATAAACTATATAATTACAACTAAAGCAATCTTATAATTTTTAAAATTTATCACCTTATATAACATTATTATCTCCAATTACTATAAATACCTTGATTTCTGAAGGAGAGTCATCTAATCGCTGAAGCCCATCTGCTGTCTGTTCCAAAGAGGTGTGATCCGCGGAGTCATTTGTGGATAAATGGCTAGTGTGCTTAAATAATATTTGTTTTCTAAAATAAAACTACAGCATTACATCAATATGACCAGAGACACCTTGATGATGATAGAAGATGGAGCTGAAGAAGTGGCTTGAAGCTCTTTCCCATTTCTCGTCATCTTCACTAGGGCAGGGGACTGAAAATGGCGCTAACAAACTTAAATTCCATACTTTTTATGGCTTTGTTTCAATTCACATATGTTCTTTATATACACCTCTAGTTGATATGTTAACCATTAAACGAATTTTGGGGTCTTATCATGGTCCTACTTTGTGGGGGCGGGTGGGATTATATGCGTAACTATTTTTTTGGCGAATTTGGCTGCTTCGTGGCAACAACTGTTGATTGGCTTGCAACAGGCTGTTGAAATTAAATGGAGAATTTCCGCTGGTATTATTTTTATTTACTATAAAAATACCGTACTCTTACCTTCTTACGATGACAGCTTGTAGTATTCAAAGCATCTCCAGGCCCCGTGTAGAGATAGGTAATAACAGCGTAGCCACCAACCGGAGATCCAGTAATGTCTTCGAGAAAGTGAATCTAAAATCAGTACAACTTTTAGTGATTAAAGGGCGAGCTCATTTAAAAAAATTTTTGCTCAAAAATGTGTTGTAATTGGTTGATTACATCGACTCGGGAATGTCCAAGTTGGATAGCCAGAAACTGGAATGTTTAAGAAAAGAAGTGACCAATGTCTTGGTTGTTGAAAGAATATCGTTACAAACTAGAACCTTCTTTCTGAGCCTAGCGAGACCTGGCTTGGTCCACCTTCTGGAGTGATGAACAATGTTTCCGACTGAAGCGTGGCCGTATCCGCCATCCTTTAGCTTATTCGCGGTGAATCTTTCGTACTTGGCACGGCAGCCTATGTTTAAGACTACATATGACGCGATTTGCGAAAGAATCAAAAAGAAGCTTAGTGTCCCGGGACCCGGCCAAAATCGACTAGCTTGGATTTTCTTCTAAAGTTCTTTATAGGTGTTTTCTGATACGAAGAATCCATTGGAAGTGGTCTAAGCATCGAAAAATTAAGAAATATGGGGCTCGCCGCGCAGAGGTACGAGTTGGTTGCACGTCTGGGGTCATTGCGCAGCACTTTGTTGAGATGTATAAACGAAAATTTACATATGAATAGCCAAGATATCGCTCAAAACAATAAAAAAAGAAAAAGTTGAAAATTCCTAACTCTAAAGCATTTATAGACGTTGAAATTTGAGAGGGCGCAGACAAATTATTTCTCATTTTACCAGAACGAAACCTACACAGTTGGATAGAGCATGAAAAGAGCTTTCGGATGCACTATTGGATTTGGAAAACTTTGGAAGTCTTTGATGTTTCCTGAATGATTATTCCGGAGCGGAAGAACAAATCAGCCATTCAAAATCATCTCAGCAAGTCCAAACATACACCATAAGAAAGAGCGTGAAATTTGCCACAAGCTGAACCCCTTTCAATGAAGTTTCAAATCTACGATGTTTTGTTATCAGCCATAAAATTTGGGCCAGTAATGCCACTAGCATTCCGCCCAACAATAAATTTTTTTAGGTTATTCGAATTAGAATATTCCAATTTTTTCGGCGCCTTTCCTTGTATTATTGTTACAAGCAGATGCTCAATTCTTTTGATTTAAAACAAAAAATCGTTTTTTTTTAATCGTACAAAAAAATTTTTTTTAATTTCTAATGAAAGAGGTATTCTTATAGCAAATTTCACGCTCTTTCTTCTTGTATATGTTGGGACGTGTCAAAAGATTTTTAAGTACCTTTTTGAATCCGCGAATGTACGGATTTGTACTGGCACACCGAAATAATCGACCAGGAAACATCAAAAACTTCCTAAGCTTTCGAAATCCTATAGTGCATTCGAAAGCTCTTTTCCTGCTCTATGCAACGATGTAGGTTTATTTCTGGTAAAATGAGAAATAAGTTTTCTGCGCCCTCTCAAACTTCAATGTCTATAAATACTTTAGAGTTGGAAATTTTAAAATGTTTCTTATTTTACTGTTTAGAGCAATATCTTGGCTATTGTGATGTAAATTTTCGTTCATATATCTCAACGAAGTGCGGCGCAGTGACCCCAGATGTGCATCCAACTCGCCCCACCTGCGCGGCGAGCCCCATATTTCAAGCGTTCATAGCTAACGAAAACGGCATTTTCCGATCTTTAGACCACTTCCAATCGATTCCTCATGTCAGAAAACACCTAAAAGGAACTTTCGAAGAAAATCCAAGCTGGTTGATTTTGGCCGGGTCCCCGGCCATTTCGATTCTCTCGCAAATCGCGTCATATAGTTTGGCCACTTCATGCGCGATTTTTAAAGCTTAACCGATAATTTATGCACTGAGCAGTGAGACATATCATTAAATCATTAAATCTCTCAACCAGCTAAAATTAATGACTTTTTGGCAGCATACCCATACTTTTCATATAATTCGAAATGATTACCTTACCATATGACTTATCTTTACAAGCTTCTTCTTCTGTATCTAAATTGTTGTCTAGTGCTCGGTTCAAATAGTATTATGATATGACGGATATGAAATAGATGTAAAAAAAAATTCGGTAGAAAATAAAAAGCAAATACCATCGCGCTCATTCCATGGCCCGACAGCGTCCTTTGCGAGTGCCCTGACTGATTCAGAACCGTCGAGTTTGACGAGAAAGTGAAAAGCACCCGCTTCAGTAGATTCCGGCGGGAACGACGGCGCCTTCTCGTTGATCCATTCGTTATTTACACTTAATCAATGAAAATATTTATCCATAAAAAAAACTTGAAATGAAACACTTAAAAAGCTCTGGTAAAAAAGTAAAGAAGTTAATATAAAGGACATTTCGTCCAAACAAAACACTGAAGGAAACAAACAATTTTCATTTATGTAAAATACAAAATAAAGAAGAAAAAGAACTAGGTAAACTCGTCAACCTTCTACCGAGCACTCGAATGTATTCCTTGACCCCGAGATCGTCTCCCTTGAAGAACACGTTCCCTTCGCCATCCTTGAGCATCTTACCACTTTCGAACGGAAAACTGTCCAATTCGTCATCGACTGTGCTCCTTTCCTTGTTTGTATCCCTGGCCTGGTCGGCCGAATTCATGGCCTTCCAGGGCGAAGACCTGGTCGCGACTTTAGGGGTACTTGGCGACTCCGGAGCCTCTTTATTATTATTTGTCATCCTTCTACAAGGAAAAAAAAACAAATACTCGATGTCAAGAAACATTAGAAACACGGAAAGGCTAAAAAAAAAACCGAAATACACAAAAAGAAAATATCGCAATGTAAGGCATTGTACTTTGTAGCTCCAATCGCGTGGTGAGGGAAAAAGTAATATGCCAAGTGCTATTCTTTTATTGTGCATCAATTTGCTTCAATCTTTGTCCTGAGCATTCTACGAATTGAGTTTTATAAGTAGAGCAAGACCGGTCCATGAGACTTCCGCCACTTTTCCTTATGTTGCTGTTCTTTTTACCTTCCTGTGTGTACCCGATTTAAATCGAAATTGCTGTTGTTGCCCGGATGCTTCTATTCCTCCGCCCACTTTAATCGGCCATTGTCTCCCGACTATTCGAATTTTTTTTTTAACGTTGAGTTAAGTTGATTAAATCTGTTGTGTTCATTTGTGGTATTAAGTCTGGATTTATGAAGACTACGGGTTTTTTCTCTCTGCAGACCGTGCTCGTCGATCTCCTGGAGAAGAACGACACAGTGGGTCTCTAGGCAGTCGCGTTCCGCGTGAGTTCGCGCCTCCGCCGTCGCCTTCAATGCTCGGTGCGGCGCCGCGTCCCGTAGCTGCAGCTTATGGCGCCGACTCACGGGCTTAAGCCCGGCCAGTTGAAGGCATTGAAGTTTTTCTAAATCATTTTCGTATCTCATTTTCTTAAATAATAATGTGGATACAAATTTCACCTTGAAATTTGCTTCGGAAGCAGATAAGTGTCATTTTCGGTATATTATTTTTATACAAATAGTGAATATAAAGTGTTCTATGGAAATTTGAACTGTTTTCGGTCATTCTATTTTCCATCAACGAGGATTCCCCCTGTTTGAAGGATCCCAAGGTCGCCGCGCTGTTCAGCACAAAGGATCCCGAGGCGCGTTTTGATGATCTTAAGGAGATCGGACATGGTTCTTTCGGCGCCGTTTTCTATGTCAGTTTGCACAAATTAATTTACAGTGTTTTCAAACTTCCACTGATTAGATCTGCTTTTACTCCTTGACAAAATCAGGCGTTTGATCGCGAGCGAGCCGAGACGGTGGCCATCAAGAAGATGGCCTACCACGGCAAGCAGGGCACTGAGAAGTGGGCCGACATCATCAAGGAGGTCACCTTCCTCACCTCCCTCCGCCATCCCAACATTGTCGAGTACCGTCTCTCTTTCCTCAAGGATCACACGTGTTGGGTGAGTGGCACTTTTCGCTCGCTTGTTCCATGCCTCAGTTCCTTTTTCTAAATCGTTGTAGTCTACGAAATCTATAATACAAAGCCGATAGTGGTTTTAATTTTTTTTTAAATGCTTTTAATTGTAATAGAAAAATCGGTTGTGATTTTCAGCTGTATATTGTGTACAGTATTCTGGATTAAAATTTACGTCCCTGATTTCGGTTGGCGAATGAATACCATATTCTACATTCAAAATACCATCCCTTGTTGCAGCTTGTGATGGAGGATCGTGTCCTAGATGCAAATTTTCATCCCTGATTTTGAATGTACCGTATCCTGGATTCAAGTTTCTCACCCAGAACTCTGAAGAGTACTGTATCGTGCTTAAGCTGGTGATGGAGTACTGTATCGGCTCGACAGCCGACCTGGTGGACGTGCTGCGAGCGGGGCTGCGTGAGATGGAGATCGCAGCCGTCACTCACTGCACCCTCGAGGCACTGGCTTATCTCCACTCCCTCGGCCGTATCCACCGGGATGTCAAGGCTGCCAACATTCTCCTCACCGACTGCGGCATTGTCAAGCTAGGTTCTGTGAGAAGCTCCTTTTTCTTTTCCGTCTTAAAAAATTATTAAAAAGAGTTGTTTGAATCGACGAAGCTAATAAATAAAAAGAGTATTTTCCAGCCGACTTTGGCAGCGCGTCCCTCTCAAGTCCCGCCCACACCTTCATCGGAACTCCCTTCTTCATGGCGCCTGAAGTCATCCTCGCCATGGACGATGGCGACTACAACGAGAAGTCGGACATCTGGAGTCTCGGCATCACTTGCATCGAACTCGGTCGGAAAGCGTTTCTTACTCATTCAAAATACTTTATGTTTCATCGGAAGTGAAAGATGCTATATAAGTTTTTGTAATTAATTAAGAAAAGAGCATTGTGAGAAAAAGAAGCTGTACCAACTTAAAAAAAAAGTACCGTTTGCTGCAGTACGCTGTCAGAGTTATAAAATTTATTATAGTTTATGTAATTTGCCTATATATTTATTGATCTAATGTGGTACTGATAGTATCGTCATGGCTTAATAGTCGACAATTTCGAAAAAATTTCAGTCATTGATTGTGTCCCCTCACTCATCTTTTCTCGAAGTTTTGGACGCTCCGTTTTAAGCTATGAGCCCGACAAAACTGCGATCGAACATGTGATTTGGAGAGGCGCGACAGCAACAGAAAGGGAAACTGAAATAGATTGTGGTGCTGCTTGAATGTTGCCTTTGCTTTGTTGTAGCCGAACGCCGTCCGCCCCTCTTCAACATGAACGCGATGTCTGCATTGTATCACATTGCGCAGAATGAGCCTCCGACTCTCGGAATGGAAGGGGCGAGCAAGGGAGAGGACGAGTGGAGCGAACTCTTCCACTCCTTCATCCAGCTCTGCCTCCGCAAGGATCCCAAGGACAGAATATCCACCAATGAAGCCAGAGAGGTCAAATGAACCTTTTCTTCGATAATTACAACATGATTCGTGCTTACTGATTGTTAGAGAATAAGATTATTAATCTTTTGACTTTAAACTTTGAACAATGTTGGCTAAGTGAGTTAGGAGTCGATTGACTTGTGAGGATGTCTCCGATACGATTAACGGTGGGTTGAAGAAGGTTGACCGTGATGAAGTAAAAAGAATAATGAATGGAAAAGAAACAGGGAATAAAAGGGTTGCGGATTCCGACACCCCACAATGTTTTAGTGGCCCTGATTCACTCAACTCTGTTTTTGAAGAGATTTTATTTTTCTTACACAAATACGGTAACTTAACAAAAATGAGGAAAATGGTTTTTTTCCCCTAATACTCGACGTGTCTTTCGACCCCATTTTTACCTGCCCCACTCCGTTATGGGAGACCGTCCGGCAAACCTTTTATTCTTTGAAATGAAAAATGAATAAAGATTGGAAAGAATAATAAGAAGAAGTTGTAAATTGCAGCACGAATTCGTGCGTGACTCGTGTGCTCCGCCCGTGCTCTGCGAGCTGATCGCTCGAGCCAAGAGTCTCGTCCGAGAACTCGAGCATTCGCAGTACCGGAAGATGCGCAAACTCATGTATCTCGACGAGGCGAATGCTGACGAAGGTTTTCTATCTAATTCTTTTTATTCTTTTGTTTCGGATTTATGAAGATTCACTTTCATTCTGCCGCAGTATTCGTTGTAAATACTTTCATTTGAAGATGTGCTTTATTTATTTATATTTTTGACATGAAAAACAATGAAATAAAAGAATGTTGAAGGCAGTGACGACACGCCCGGCGACTCGCTGTCCGCGTTCGACGGAGCGGAGTCGCTCGGCGGGGGCGGCAGCAGCCGCGCTGGAGCGGACTCTCCCTCCTCTCGCTCCGCTTCTCTCAACTCCTCCCACTCGCGCCACTCCACCAGCAAGCACTCCTTCGAGGTACGTTCTTATATTATTGATGGCTTACTTTAGCGCACTAATTTCAATTCTCATTCCGAATTTATTTTAGACTTTGTTTAATTAGAGAGCGTCCATTTCTAGTTGGACCTAGACTTTTTTTAACTATACCATTATTCTTTTTTCGATTCGCTTTCATAGCTACTTATTTCTACATCATTATCGACCTGCTTCAAAACAAACCATGCAACCTGAAAATGCATAGTTTGAAAGCAGCCAGGGGAAACTCCTTAGTGATGGTTTTGATTTTAATTGCTGTAAATTTTTGTATATTTTAGTGAATATCATAGCTTGCCCAGGACGCATGGTTTCCATTTACTCGTTAGATTTAGCAAGGTTTCCTTTAATCTTTTGTATATCATAGCTTGCCCAGGACGCATGGTTTCCATTTACTCGTTAGATTTAGCAAGGTTTCCTTTAATCTTCGACTATTTGCGTTAGATAGCTATATTCTTACGAATTGGTAAGCTATTACAGACGAGTAAGCCGACCGTAGTGAACGTGAGCGAGGAGGAAGAACCGAAGGAAGCGACGGCCGTCCCAGTTGTTGAGCTGAGCATTCGGAGCATTAAAGTGTGCTTTTCACGCATTTTTTTTTTAAATGATAATTATGATTTAGTTCATAATTAGACCACAAAGGGTCGTGAAAATGATACTGGTAAATGGGAACATAATACGAAAGAATAAGTATTTTGATAAATAAATAATTGGCAGGATGACGTTGCGACGCTGAGAAAGTCGAAGTTCTCGACACTTCGCACGACGAAGTTGATCACGCGCGAGCAGGAGGAGTACAAGGCGGACAACAACATGCACGAGCAGATGAACGGGTACAAGAGACTCAGGCAGAATCACCACAAGGAGATCATGCTGGTACGGTTAGGAATCCATTCCAACAGTTGGACTTGGAGGGGCCTCGTCTATTAAAATGATGCTTCTGTTCTTCACTGTCTTTCATACACAAATGACATCTGTGTTGGCGAGAACTGATTGTGTTGTGTCTGTATTATAGATTAGAAGCCTGGTATCTTCAGGTTGAAGAGAGACAGCGAGCAGAGTCGGAGAACTTGAAACTGCGCCTGGACCGAGAGATGGAGATGGCATTGGCAGCTGCAGCGAAGGAGAGAGCGAAACTACGAGATAAACACGTGGCAGAGATGGAGAAGAGACGCAGAGATGTAGAGGAGGGAGAGAAGAGACTCAGGAAGCAGACTGCGGTCTGTTCATTCGTTTATGCCAGGGTTAAAGGGGTGCCGTATACTTTTATTGTTTATTGCATAGTTCTGATTTGACAAGCTTTATTCCAGATATTTTTTATCTTAAAAAGAAATGTCGGTTTTTTACAGGCGCGGCAACAGACAGAGCTAAAAGCATTCGCCAGTTGCATGCTGAAGGAATACAAGAATAATAAGGAGCTCAGAAAGCAGGTGTGGATCATGCATAAATTGAGCTTTTTTGACTGATTCTCTTGCCCGCAAAATGATACCTCTACTCTTGAAAAAAGAATCTCGACTGATAAATAAATGCGTAAAACTCTATTTGCAGTCACTAAAAGACCGCGGCCTCTCAAAGGCGCACATCGAAGCGGAAATGAAGGAAGTCAAGGCAGATCTGGCAAAGAGAAAGGAAGTGGAAGAGCGGAAGTTTGAATACAAGTTAGTGCTTTTGTTGCTCTGCACTAGATGTTTAGCTGAAAAAACGACGCGTTATTTTGTCCGCTCACTTTATTAAATGCGAAAGTCTGTTCAGCTTACGCCTGAGAGCAGAAGGAGACCTTGAAGAGTACCGCAAGAACGCCCTCGCGAAGACTCATGAAATAGAGAATCGAATCGACGCTGAGGTTTTTTCAATATAATTTACATAACATAATTCACTGAATATCAGTTAAGTTCAGTAATATCAAAGATTTTCTTCTTAAAATCTAAAATAAAACTTCAAGAAGAAAAGGATTTTAAAGTTATAAGAGCTTTTTTTATAAAATAGATTTATGTTGTGCAATTGATGATTAAATGTTAAATTAGAATGTCGGCTTAAGGAATGTGAGCTGGAGCTTCGTCTGATGGACGCGCGTGCTCGTCTCCACTGGGCACAGCACGCGCAGACGGCAGAGCTGGAGATGGCTCAGCACAAGGAACTGGCAGAGGCACGCGCTAGGCAGCAGAGGACGCAGCACGAGGCGGAGACCGCCAATCAGGTCCAGCGAGACATTCATGGCGGAAGAAAGACAAATTTAAATTCAATAAAAGTAAACTAAAACTTGTTTGAAATATACTTTTTTCTCCCATTGTTTTTTTTCTGAAGTTAGCAATTTGAAACTTCTTTTTAAAAAAATGGAGAACAGAAAGTGAGAAGTGATGGAACAACTCGAGACAAGAGAGAGAGAGAGATATTATTTATACCGTATTTTATATATTCGTACCCCCGAGGGTACTTTCAATACCCTTGTGAGGGAGGGGGGATGGGGGGGAGGGGGCACTATTAACACTGAGATGTTCTACTAGAAGGAGGGACTGGGCTGTCCGTTTTCATTGTCCGGATCAGACTGCAAGTCGACATTCAAAAGAGAGTGAGCATCCATCAAGGCGTCTCCTCCATTTGGCAGGAAGCTATCCGGACTATTAGAGGGGGCACTATTGGAGGGGATCTCTGTTAGAGGGGGGGGGGGTTCTAATAAAGAGGAGTCTTAATAGAGAAAATACGGTATATAAGCGAGGATTTCTATGATGGAAATTTTGTTATAAAATCGCTGCTAAAAAATTTTACATTAAAAAAAAGTAAAAATGAAAATCTGAGGGCAGCCGGGCTGGGTTTCAAGGCCCGGAAATTTTCGGCCAACCGTGCCGAGACTTAGGGCCCGATGAGACGGGCTGGCCGATAAATTTTGAACCCATTACCACCTCTGGATGCAACTATATTTATCGAATGTACAGGCCGAGTACGAAAGGCGGACTGTCGATGCTCTCTCGAAGAAACACGCGCTGCAAAACAAGCAGCAACCGAGAGAGCTGAAGGTTTGCTTCTAATACTAGTTTTCAGCATTCTTATATTATATTTCCTTATGATTATGATTATTATTATCATTATTATTATTATTATTATTATTATTATTATTACCATTATTTTTGTTATTATTATTGTTGTTATTGTTATTGTTTGAGAAACTGAAAACAATCGGATTGGCACAATTATTGTAATGAGACAAATTAAGGTAATAAATGCATTTAGGTAAAAGAACAGATGATTCGGAAGCAATACAGACAGGCTGTGAAGACGCAGACTCGCCAGTTCAAGCTGTGGCAGACCCAGCTGATGGCTGCAGCGGCCAGGGAAGAGCAGAAGGTTACTGTACTCTACAGTACTCCTTTCTTTACAGGAGGAATTGTATGAACACACTGTAAATTAATATTGTACTGAAGAAGAAGACCAAATCATATTTCACTTGTAAAATAAGTAAAACTAACTGATAAAGTAATAATAGAGTAATTACAAGATAAAGTGACGAGATCGAGTCAAATCGTAATGGATATGATATTAAAGGAAATCTCCTCGCGTCTGAAGGATGAGCAGAAGAGAAAGCTTGCCCTTTTGGGTGTACAGTACGAGAGTCAAATCGAGAGTATGGTTCAGGAAAAAACGGTTAGCATTTTTTTTTTAAATTTATGACAAATATATTTTCCTTATGCACATTAATTATTTTGCTTAATTCATAAAAAAACAGTGGGAGAAAAATTATGTCTCTTAACTATAAATAATGTTTTTTTTTCTAATGGTTCTGTTTCGGTATTCTTTTTCAGGATTAATTTAATTACTTATTGAGGGCAAGCTTGAAGCGTGGCAAGAAGAAGAAGTTCGCACGTTGAACGAGAAGCTTTCGAAAGAGAACAAGGAACTGCGTTCTTACCAGGTTTGCAGTTTATTACTTGAGTGGAACGCGAGGATCGCACTGTCTGCTGTGCCATTCGTAGAATGAAAACACTGCTACTTTCCTTCCAGGCAACACAAAAGGCGCAACTGGAAGCGGACACCTCAAGGGCAAGGAGGACACTCGAGGAGAGACTATCCACCAGTAAGATGGTACTAGAAAGGAGGATCGAGGAGATGAGGGGTGAGCTGGCGATGGAGAGAGCGAGGGCCGACGAGAGACGCAGACAACGACAACATCAGGAGAGAGACGCACTCCATGCGAGCTCAGCCACAACCACGGCGTTGTGATGAGAGGACGGAGAAAAGGAGTAATGAAAAGTTGTACTCTTCGTTCCTCTTCACATTCTTTATCTGCCTTTTTCTCTTTCGTTCTCTTACTTTATCTCTTTATCACTTTCACCGTTCCATTTTCTTTTCGCTATCCAAGCCACACTTTCCTATTCCCTCTAACAAGCCTTACTACCCACGTCTATAAAGTTGTTGATTTTCGCTCTACTTTTCCCTACTCCTTTTCCGTCCTCCCATATCTCTCTCTCTCTCTCTCTTCTCTCTCTCTCTCTCTCTTTCTCTCTCTCTCTCTCTCTCTCTCTATTCGCTTCATCGCTGCTCTCCTTCTCTTTACGCTGTCGATTGCCGCTTTTGTCCAAGGGTTGGCTGCAACAAGTGCTTATATCGTTTGCAATTTCGGCTAACAATTGACTAAGTGAGAAAGAGCACCATTTTAAAGCAGCCCTTACGCTCCTGCCATTACAGTATCATTGAAATGATCGCTTCTGGAATTGTGATCCTGCCTTATTTACTTTAATTTTGTTATAGTTTCCACCCATTAACCGGAGAATCATGTCAATTCCTCGTCTTTCAAACTATCGCTGTAAAGTAGCTATTGCTTATTCGCTTTTCTTTCACTAGACTACTTGATCGTTTTCTACTTGAATAGAGAATTATTAACATATTTTTTCTCTCACATTTCTCCATTTACTCGCTTTACCAGTCATTGATTACCTCTATACCTGTTCTGCTAGTTTTTTTCTTACATTTTTTACCGCAATGATTTCATCTTCCTAATTATGCGTTAAAATTACATATGAATTTTTTCACTCTTTCTTTTGGAGCGGCGGAGCTGTTTTGGTAGCATTTTCAAATGAACACATGTTTTTTCTAGTGCGGAATGTTGCTTCTCAAGTTGTTTAAAACTTAAAAAAGTTATTTTGCAAGATTTTCCTAGTGATGAATGCTTTAGAAGAATTTCTTATTAGGAAAATACAAAAAAACCTGTAAATTTTCCTCACCTTTTGAGAAGCAACATTTCGTAAACTTCTCTTCCGTTAATTGGAGAGAAATGAAACAGAAGCTGCGCTCGTCTGTTCAAGAAAATGACGGAATTTTCCATTCCCCAGATCGGCGGCAACTTCTGTGATGTGAAAGAGTGAGCAAGTCCGTCTGCTATCCTTGCGAGTACACTTTCTTGTATTTCGGGCATGTGCATGCATGTGGCAATCTGTTTTCTCTCTCGATTCCAATTTTACTGCTTTATGATAGAGATCTTTTGCTTAGCCCCTTATTTCTCTCTGCCTCTCTCTCTCTATCTTTCTCCCACTCCCTCTCTCTCTCTCTCTCTCTCTCTCTCTCTCTGCCACTTCGTGAGCCATAGCTTCCCACATAGTTGCAATCTATTATAAACACTGAAAACATTTCCTCCCTCCTGAACGGATTCGATTTTATTGCGGAATCGTGCAAAAGAGTGTCTTATTATATATATTTTTTTAAATATTATTTTTGCAAATTGATTGGTGATTGGCTAGCATTGAATCTCTACACTGAATCCACGACCTTTATCTACCCGCGCCTTTCTCTTTCTTCTTGTTGTTGCCCCCTCCCCTCTTTCTAAGCTTTTTTTTTGCGGTTGACTCGCATTTTATTATATTTCCTTCCATTTTTTTCTTTCCAATTGGTAAAGTTTTCGGGCCAATCGTTTTCTTTTTGTTCTTGCTTTTCAAGGAACCTTTTGTATTTTTTCCTTTCCATGTGCCCCTTTACAGCTCCATTAATGACTGATATCAGCATTTACAACTGAATCTGTTTTTATCGAGACATTGATTACTCTCTCTCTCTCTCTCTCTCTCTCTCCCTCTCTATCCGCTCTCTCTTTGTCATCGTTCTCTTTTGTTTCATCGTGCTTTGCTCGTAGGTGTTTCATGCTCCTAAAGATGGCCTCGCCTCTGTTCTTATTGTGCACCCTGAATGGCTGTTTTAAAGATCGATAAACGATTTAAAAAGTAAATATGTAACAGAATGAGTGGCGCCGGCTGTTTACTTCTCCGTGTAACTATCTACTTGCAGATTGACTATTGACTACTGTATTAGTGCTGTATTGGGAAAAAGGCGTAAGGGTTACCTTGAGGCGGTATCTTTTTTTTGGAGTTCCCAGATAATAGCCATTCTCTCCCTGTATCACTTCATTTTTACACTTCTCTTCTTTTTCCAACTACTTCACATATTTTTCACTCCATCGTTTTTTGCCTTCTCATTTCCCACCGTCTTGATCTCTCTCTCTCTCTCTCTCTCTCTCTCTCTCTCTCACTTTCTTTTTTTCTATGCTCTCACTCTACTCACTTCTTCTCTGCACTGGTGTAAATAGTAAATATGAAAGAGGACTGGAATGTGCCTGTTATGTAGGGGGGGGGGGAATACTTGGTCCTAGTGCGCCGAGGCGGCGTGGTTTGTAGTAGAATCTCGATGAGGGGAGGCAGCGAAGAGTGATTAGCTGTTATTTTCCTGAATTCCAACCTCCCTGCACCAGCCTGCCACCCTTCGAACAAACCACTCTTGTCCGCCGCCTTCTATTCCCCCTCTTCCTTGTTATGGCGGACTTGCCTTCAGGGTGGCTGAAGTCTGGCTTTCATATGCATTTTGTGCAACAGGCTCCTTTTTTTGCGTTCTCTCGAACATTGTTTTTGCCTGCTCGGTACTTTCGAGATCTTTGCAATACTGCCAGGAAGAGAGATATTAAAGTAATTAGTATTTATTTGGATTGAATAATTTCATTTGAGAAAAATTTACTTACCCCGCCTGTGATTTCAAACTACTAGGTTTGCAAGGCGTAATTATGGCTTGATTGGAATTGCACCATGCATGAGTAAACTTAAGTAAAGGAGAAGCTGAATATAGTTTACTCTTTTTTCGACAAACGTCGCGGCTTTAATTTTTCCTTTTTTTCGGGAATTTTCTAACAGTTTTGGACAGAAAAGATTTCGCGTTCCCGCTCAATTATCCGGGAACTTCATTATTGCAGGATTATCACGAAAAGAGCCCGAAAGTAGTTGATGTACCGGAGTTCGAGCCGTACGAATGTAACGATTTCCCGTTGCCCCATTGACTTCATGTGTCTCGTCAAAATACATGCTCTGCAATTGTCTATCAAAATCTTGCACAACGATCTTTCTTTCCGAATCTTTTATCTCTTGCGGCCTTCTAGGTCAATCTAGCGTCCAAGATATCAAGAGAGAGAGAGAGAGAGAGAAAGAGAGAGGAGAGAGAGAGAGAGAGAATAGTGATGGGGTGACTAATAGTCTCTATGGTCTAGAAGCTTCTTCTGGGTGCTGGCCAACAGTGGCTTCTCTTACGCATTCTGCATGCTTCGATGCGACGCACAGTTGCTGCGGAAAAGAGCACCGCGTCAAGAAGACAACTTGCTCCTTTACAATTTAAAATGCTGCGGGGAGAGGTAGAGAGAGAAGGTGATGAACGATGGAGAGAGTAGAGGAGTGTAGGAAAGAGGGAGGGAGAGGGTTTCAGAGGAATCGTGTTAAAGAGTACGACAGTGAAGGGAATTACAAATACGGAAGTGGGGAATAGATTGTGTGGTAGGGAGAGAGAGAGAGAGAGAGAGAGAGAGAGAGAGAGAGCGAAAGAGGGTGAGAGATGGAGAGAGAGGAGTGAAAGCGATAGTGAGAGATAGAGAAAGCCAGAGAGGAGGGAGTGGCAGAGTGTAAGACAGAGATAGCAATGTAGAGAGAGGGGAGAGAGAGATAGTAACTGAGTGAGAGATAGAAAGAAAGCGAGCGAGAGAGAGAAAGTGAGGGAGAGAGGGAGGCAGAGTGAAAGAGAGAGAGATAGGATAGCAAGGGAGAGAGAGGGTGAGAGATAGAGCGAGAGAGAGAGTGAGAGGCCGAGTGAAAGATAGAGAGAGAGAAAGATAGCAAGGGAGATAGAGAGAGAGAGAGTGAGAGAGGGTGAGGGAGAGAGAGGCAGAGTGAAAGAGAGAGAAAGATAGCAACGGAGAGGGTGAGACTAAGAGCGAGAGAGAGTTAGAGGCAGAGTGAAAGAGAGAGAGAGAGAAAGATAGAAAGGGAGGTAGAGGGTGAGAAAGAGCGAGATAGTGAGGGAGAGAGAGGCAGAGTTAAAGAGAGAGAAAGATAGCAAGGGGATAGAGAGGATGAGAGAGAAAAATAGTAAGGGAGTGAGAGAAAGCGAGAGAGAGAGAGAGAGAGAGAAGCTTCAAATGGAAAGTTATGCTCTGTGACGTGCATCGACACCCTCACACTCTGTGTGTTGGCCATGGAAGCTTTCTTCATATACGCTTTATTATTATTGCTGTAGTGATTCTTTCTTCCGAAGTAAAAAATCTCTTCTCAGTCTGTTTATTTTTATCTCTCTGTGTCTGTTCGCTCCTTCCCTTCCGAACTTCTGTTAGTAGCTTCGTTTTGTGGACTCCTCTCCTTGTATCGATTTATCGACAAATCGCAGATAGCGAGAAGGCAAGTTTCTTGGCAGCGAGAAGGACCCTGTAATAGATGGAGAGAGAGAGAGAGAGAGAGCGTGAAAGCGAGAAAAAATGAGATATAGAGAAAGGGGAAGAGAGAGAGAGAGAGAGAGAAAGCACCACATAAGTGTTACTTTTGCTTCAGTTTCGACTTATTCGCCCTTTTTTGAGTCTGCGCATGCATATCAGCAGCCGAGCAGAGAACGAAAGAGGTAGTTCCTCTGAGGAGTAGGATGGGGGTGGTTTAGATAGAGGATTTTATGCTATGCCCCCCTAGTCTCAAGGGCCATTTCCCTACCCTTGCCTGACATCGCATCTCGCCCCTGGGTTCCCTCCCGACTCCGCCTTTTCATTCTGTTGCCTCTCACAGCAGCTGAGGCAAGCAGGCTCTTATTCTCTCTGTCTCTCTCTATCTCTCTCGCTCTCTGCCTCTCTCTCTCCCTTTCTATCTCTCTGTATCTCTCCCGTTCTCTCCCATTTCTCCCCTCTCACTCCCCCTCCTCTCTCTCTAACTGTTTCTCTCACTCTCTGCCTTCTCTCTCTCCCTCTTCTCCACTTTTCGGCGAGGCACTGCTGCTGCGAGCGACTGCCGTCGCAGCCGTCGGAGGAAGAGAGCACTTCCGCAGCCATACCGGGGGGCGGACGCTCTCTTTAACTATCTCCTCTCTCTCTAACTCCTCTCTCTCTCTCTCTCTCACTCTCGCTCTCACCCGCTGCCTAAGTTTCCTTGCTCTTTCTCTATTGCTCAACCGATCCCCAGCTTCTTCTCTCCTTTCTCTAAGCGTATGTGTTACCGCTTACTCTTATGCCTGGTATTGTTCTGTCTAGAAAAAAAAGAAAAGATAGCCTCTTTTTTCCAGGAAGCCCTCTCCTCCCAACAAAGCTACCACCCGAAAATGGATGGCCCAAGTCGCTTCTTTCTGGTGTGCATCTTTGGGACTGACAGCAAGAGCGAGAGATATGGATAGAAAGTGTGTGAAAGAGAGTGAGAGAGAGTTCGACTGAGAGAAAAAAGAGAGAGAGAGAGAGAAAGAGAGTTTGACACAGAGAGAGAAGGAGTTTGACACAGAGAGAGAGAGTTCGGCAGAGAGAGAGAGAGAGAGGGAGTTTGACAGAGTGAGAGAGAGTGAGACCTGAGAGCTCTCCTCCTTAATATATCTGTATTCGGTCTGCCCAGAAATGGGGCCCTTTTCGGAATTCACTCTCCCTCCACAGACACCCTCACGAACTCGGCTCAGCAGCTGTTTATCCCTACGAACTTGAGGCTATCCACTTCCTTGTTTATGGATGCTCTGCCGTTCTTATCTTCGTCTTCTTCTTTGAAATAGTTGCCGCCACCCTGACAAAACATGAGCCGAATATGAGGAAAGTATTGCTTTGAGATTGAGGGGAAAGATTAGAAGGGAGAGAAAAGGATTTCCAAGAGAGATAAACGAGCAAGAGAGGAAGGAGGTATTGAGGCCCGCGGGCGCGAGCACATCTGTGGCGAAGAACGCGATCGGAAGTACGTGGCCACCAGTTGGAGAGAAAGGGAAGAAGATTTAGAGGAGTAAAGAGCGAGAGAGAGAGAGAGAGAGAGAGTTATTAAGAGAATAGCGAGCATAATAGCGAGAGGCAGCCTTTTGCTCCCGAACCTGTCGACTTCTTCTTCTTCTACTGGCATAAGCCATCCTCCCTTTTCCCCCCGCCGGCTGTAAAGTGTCATCTGTTAGTTAGGGAAGCAGCCAATCTAATACCTTCTATTTCTCTCTCCCTCTACCTCTCCCATGCTCGATCTCACTCTCAGTCCCCCTGTCTCTCTCAACTTCTCTCGTTCTATCTTGATTCGCTTCCCTCGCGTATCTCTCTTCCCTGCAGGGCCCTGAGTGAGTGAAAGAGGAAGAGAGTGTATGTGCATTTTCCAGCCGAACCCCCTGAGGCGTCACGGATCTCTTTTCATGTCTCTCTCTCCATTTCGACGTTCCATCCGATCTGCTTCGATCCTTCATTTTTCGCCCTTAGTCTTTGCGTCTCCGTCGTTTCATTCGATCTCTTGCGTCTTGCTTACTTCAGATATGGCACGCGACTCCTATGATTGTTCGTCTTACCCGTCTTATCTCTCTCTCTCTCTCTCCCTCTCTCTTTTCCCTCTTTCTCTCGGTCTCTCTCTCTCTCTCTCTCGGTCTCTCTCTCTCTCCCATTGCCTTTCCGCGTTTTTCTGCTATCCATACCTCTTGCACATTTTCTGTGGTGGAATGCGCCGCTCACGCTTCGTTCGTTCTGTCCTCGGATTTTCTGTATCGGTGAGAAGCTTGAATGGTCCCCTCCACTCCTTCTCTCCTGAAAAGATCAAACTCATTGTCAATGCATTCTGTAGTCGGAAGTCTGCTTCCGCCGCGACCCCTGCCATTTTTCACGATCTCTTTCCCTCTCTTCCCCCTCTTCTCTCGCTATTCTCATTCTATCTCGCCTTGATGGGATTTGATAAATTGAGTGAAAGTGAGGCTTTTGGTTACTAAACGAACGCTCGACAACAGAATATTTGCTGAGGGCTCTATACTTCAGATGCTGAAGGCGAGCCGTATGCCTAATATTGCAAGGCTATCTTAGCTGTATAGTTGTTTTAGTGTGACAAATCGAACTTTTTTTGCATTTTGCTTTATTAGTACTTCTTCCTGGTTTCATGGCCACCTTTCTCCCCTCCCCCAGCCAGTCTCCCTATTCCACTCGCGCTGTCCTATTCCTACTAGCTACTCCATAACGTCGCCCGCATCGATTTCGCGCTCTCATTCCTGCTCATATTGCCCTCAGTCGCGTTAGATTTCTTTCTTTCTCTCTCTCTCTCTCTCTCACACTCTCGCCTGGTATTCTCGCCTCCCTCTCCTCCTGCCATTTTCTCGCACCTGCATACCCCCCCCCCTCTATTTTCCACCCCCATTTCCTATCTCTCCCTCTCATCTTGCATGAATATTTCCACTTTTAGCACAATTGTTTGCTTTCAATGCACCATTTGACTATTATTTTTCATTCAAATGGAGCCTTCATCATTGGCTTCTGATGTTATTTCGTTCTCTTCTAAAGTTGTTGCTTGCTGTCTTTCTTATCTCTCTCTCTCTCTCACTCACTCTCTCCTGTTTGTCTTTCCTATTTATGACTCCTCAGGCTATCTTTTGCTAGCATCGTTCGGTCGCGCTCCAAGCGAGCAAATTTATCTATAGACAACTCGGCAAATTTATTTATTTATTGAATGAAGTCGACGAGCTGGAGAGAGAGAGAAAGAGAGAGAGATTGAGAGAGAGAGAGATGGTACATACGGAGAGACAGCGAAAGAGCGAAGAGAGATGTTAGATAAGTGTGAGAGAAGGTGGGAAATGAAATGAAGAGCGAGACGTCGAGAGGGCTCAAAAAGCTACATGAATTGGAATGGTGAAAGCCCGTTTTGTTCTCCTCTCCTGCACTTTATTCCCGCTTCATTCTCCAGATATCCATCCTTCCAATTTTAACCCCCCCCCCCAAACTCCTATGGACCCATCAATTTCTGCCCCATATAAGACATCGTGTAGTTCAAAATGATTAAACAACTTTTATTACCCGCATTCACTCTGCTGAAGCAATATGCTAAACGTTGGTACAAAAATGTTCCCGAGATATTCACTATATTTTTCAAACAAGTAAAATAATAAAGAAAATAAACTATGCTGCTGGAGGTTAATCTACAACCAATCTTAATTTTCAATTTATTTTTATTTTTAACTTTCTTTTTTGAACCTTTTTTTTCTGTTTGGAAATTGATATTGAATTTCCACTGCTAGTCGTGCCCGTGAATTTCCTGCTACCTTTCACATGGTTTTACGGCATCTTTCTCCTTATCTCTCCTTCACATTCTGCTCCGGCCTCTCTCTCTCTCTCTCTCTCTCTCTCTCTCTCCTCGCTCTATCTGATTTGATGTCATTTATTATTTCGAAGCCCCGAGACAACTTCGAAGAAAGCCTAGCGTTCGGGGGCATATTTGCGCTTCGGAAGTACGGGTCGATCTGGCAAATTGCCAGCTTCTCTATAGGCCCAAGCCTATTGAATTGTGGCTTGTAGCGCGTCATTCTTTTTTGTACGTGTCGCTCATGCTAATATCATTGTATTCCGTACGGAGGGGGGGGGGGGGTGAAATGCGACAGTGAGACAGCATCTCTCTCTCTCTCTCTCTCTCTCTCTCTCTCTCTTTCTCTCTCTTTCTCTCCCTCTCTCGCATCCTCTTTCCTTTCCACATCACTTTAGATCGCTTTAGGCTGTCTGCGGCGTATTCTTCAGAGGACCACCAAGAACATACATGAGAACTTGGAGAAGCCTCGGTGACGGTTACCATCAAACTTTTTTTTCACACTTTCTCTCTCTCTCTCTCTCTCTCTCTCTCTCTCTCTGTCTCCTCTCCAATCCCGAGGATTTCGCCCGCGAAGACGTAATGCTGCTTACATTGCTCAGAACTTTTCCGTTCCCCTGACAATGAGCCTGCCTTGTGCTTCCATTTGCCCCCCCCCCCTCCCTCCCTCTCCCTCTCACTCTCTTTCTCTCTCTCCCTCTCTCTCTCTCTCTCTCAGAAACTTCTTAAAGGAGCGTGGCGAGAGAATAGTGGGGGGGGGCTACCGCCCACCTTCTGTTCATTCCTCCATCCCATTTCTGAATCGAGGCTCTCTCCCTCTCGCTTTCTCTCTCTCTCTCTCTCTCTCTCTCTCTCGCTCACATTCTCTCTCTTTATCTCACTTTCTTTCTCTCTTTCCTTCCTCCATCAGTACTGCCTGAATTCCTCGGAAGTATGTGGCAAGCGACGCGGTCGACTTCTCCTTCAGCTTCTAAGTCCTTCTCCTCCTCTTCAACTTCGTCTTGCCATCTCCCTTTTCTTCTCTCTCCTATACCCCCCCTCCTCTATCTAAATCTCTAATTCTCTCACGCTGTTCCCCTTTTCCCGAAGCAATCTCGAATCCGTTTTCTTCCCAACCTCCTCGGATCGATTCAAAAACTTGAGAGTGGAAAGAGTGCGTCTTCGGGCGGACGGGAACCTTCAAAATTGCGCGAACTTGGTGCGAGTGAGCTGAGAGCGATTGAGAGAGAGAGAGAGAGAGAGAGAGCCCGGTCGCAGTCCCAACACCGCCGCCTCGGGCATGCCCGCAGGCATATACTGCTTTTTTCCTTTTCTCCTCTTTTCCCTTGTTCATTCCTATGCGCTTCTCGTCTTCGCTTGTCTGCTACAATCTTTTATTTTGCTTTATTCCGCTTTCTCTTTTTTGACTTTTTTCTCACTATGTTTCTATGTCTCTCTCTCTCTCTCTCTCTCTCTCTCTCTCTTTCACCGTAACTCGTCAAAGTATTGCTTGCCTTTCACACGATCCTTTGCTGTACTCTGGCTGTCCTAATCTCCTCACTTTTGCTTCCTCTTACAATGAGATAGAGAGAGAAAGAGAGAGAGAGAGAGAGAGAGAGAGAGAGAGGGCGAGATCTTTTATTTTGCTTTAATCAGCTTTCTCTTTTTCGACTATTCTCCCGCTGTGTTTCTATTTCTCTCTTTCTCTCTCTCTCTCTCTCCGTTACTCGTCAAAGCATTGCTTCGAAGCTTCAGCAGGCTTTCATTCCTTTCATTGTCACTCTTTTTCTCTTGAGCTCTCATGGCTTGAATTCATTAAGAATGTACTCCCCCTCCCTAACTACCCGTTCCTTCGCGAATAAGGATATCTCATGAATATGTTTAAATAATTTTTAATTATTATCATTGGACCATTTAATTATGCCCCGCTTTTTTCCTCCTCATTCTTTCATTTCACTCTCTCCACTTTGCTACACCTTGCTACTTCTCTCTCTCTCTCTCTCTCTCTAACTGTTTCTCTCCTTTCCTAGCGTTATCTCTCTCTCTCTCTCTCTTTCCTATTTCTTTTTCTTTACTTACTCAATTCCCTCTCTTCAACTAATCCTTTGCCAGCCGATATGCATACGTACTCTAGCATGGAAGGTCACAGAGCTTGTTGCTTTCAACTGCGTGTGGTTTCTAAGAGGAAAAGGGAAAAGAAAAGATTTAGTCGTGACGAAGGCACTTTGGGGAAGCCGCTGGATTTCTGCTGAACCCCCGTTGCTACAATTATGTATATAGCAAATATTTACATATTTAAATTTATGTTTATTGTCTCTGTGATAATTTATTGTAATATATTATTATAGCTACGTGACCTTTTCACGCTAATATTTAATTAGCATATTAGCATATGTTAATCTCGTCTTTTTAGAAAACGTATCTAAACATCTAAACCCTCAGCGGACGAGTTAACGGCAGTTCACTTTGGAGTTCACTATTCTCCTTCTCTTACTCTCCAACCGGCGGTTTACTACTCTCTCTCTCTCTCTCTCTCTCTCTCTCTCTCCTTTCTCTCTCAATAAACGTCTCTCTCTCTCTCCCTCTCCTCTGCTTCCGCTGCCTATTCCCTGTCCCTCTGACGGAAGGACACATCAGGTACTTTTAGTCCCTCCGTTGGAGTGAGGTAGAAAGAGAGAGAGAAAGGACTGAAAATGAACTGAGAAAGATGGAAATGATAGGACAATAACTAACCGGCGCATTTGGTATACGGCACCATACGTAAACGGTGATGAGAATTCAGTAAAAATAGTCATAAACTGTTTTTCGCGTAGCCTACTGCTTGGGGCACGAAGCTAATTATGCTCTTCTCTCCATCTCTCTTCTTCAAGAGCGATGACGCAACATTTGTTATTTACTATTATCATGTTACAATATATTCCAGACAGAGATATCTACCCTTCCCCATCTTATGACTCGCCAATTACTCATTCATAGTACTCTTGACTCCTTCTCTAGATTCGCGATTACGCGATGGTATTATTATGTTTAGATTTGTTTTTGGTTATTGTTTTCTGCAGAATAGTTTCGTCTCTCTTCTTCAACTCACCATGCTGTCACGCTTTTTTCACATTCATAACATTTGTCTGCGTTTGTCTATTTCCGCTCTCTCTCTCTCTCTCTCTCTCTCTCTCTCTCTTTCTTTCTTTCTCTCTAGCTATTTCTTTCTCTTTATCTCTGTTTGTATCTCTCTTTCATACTCACTCTACTCTAATTTTACACCTATCTTCTGGTTTCGGAACTTTTCTTTGTTTCTAGCGCTATTGTGTTGCGTCGTTCAATGAATGCATGATGATAGTCGTGCACCAGCAAAGGGTGGCAAAAGAGGGAGAGAGAGAGATGAGAGATTGCAGGAAAGCGAGAGATCCAGGAGTGCATTGTCACTCTCTCTTTCTATTCCTCTCTAACTCTCATCTTGCTAATTTGTTTTCAGCCAACTGATCTTGAGGGGGTCGAGGAGGTTCCGCCCGTCAGAAGTCCGGAAAGAAGAGAGCCGAACACGTCGCGTGTCGTTGACACCGGCGATCGCTACTTCTTCTTCTTCTCTCTCTCTCTCTCTCTCTCTCTCTCTCTTTCTCGCCCTCTCTCTGAATCAAGAGTCATCGACACCATCCACATCACATGCGCCATTGAGCGGCAAGGTAGGAATCCTCTTTTTTTTTAACTTCTCTCACATTCTTTCTATGTCTTTCTACTTCTCTGACATTTTATCTCTCTTTATCTCTCTCTCTCTCTCTCTCTCTCTCTCTCTCTCGTTCTAGCTCTCTTAGATTGTAAACATAAGTGTAGCTTTTGTGTCCTTTTAAACAAACACCCTGTTGTTATCTCTATTTCTTTCATCGTCAACATTTCTCTCGTTCTTTCGGTGTCTCACGGCCTCGTTTGTTTTCTTTCATACTCTGTATCTTTCTCTCTCATCTCACTCTCACTCTCTCCTTCACTCTCTCTCTCACTCTCTCTCTCTCTCTCTCTCTCTCTCTTTCTCGCACTCTCTCTGTCTCATTTTCATCACCCACGTCACACTCTCCCTGTCTGATACTGCGATTAACGCTCGAAGCAATCGATGAATAGATAGCAATACTGCAAGTTAGTGGGCTGACTGTTTCTTTGTGTGGAGGAAAGGGGCCATCACCATTACTACAGTTTGTCATCGTCGTTGATGTCTTTTTCATCCTTTTCATGGTTTTGAGTAGGTATGAACATGGTGTAAGAGAGAGTGAGAGAGAGAGAGAGAGAGATTCGGAGGAACAAGGAAAGCGCATTACCGAGAGCGCAGTCCTGCGACATCAGATGGAGTCATAAACCCTAAAATACCATCTCCCATCGTCCTTTCCTCAAATGGTTCGTCATGAAGTGCCTTCCTTTTCTCCTGTTCAAAATCACAAACCATTTCATTTTCCTTGATCTGCAAACATCGTTCTTCTTTTCCTACTATTCGTTTGCTCTCCATCCTCTGACACGTCGTTCTTTGATGACAGAAAAGGTTGTGTGGAGAGACCTCTTTTAGGGAACGACTATGGTAATAGATAGATGGAAGAGTGAGCGGCTAAGGAGAGAGAAAATGGAAGAGAAAAGTTGGTGAGAGAGGGAGCGCGCCAATCGTGGAGGTGGAAGAAAGAAAGAAAGAAAGAAAAGTAGAGAATGCCATTTTGTAATTCCGAACCCTAATAAAAGAGCAGTGACCAATGGCGACGACTTTTTTTTACCTTTAGCTATTAATGGAAAGGAATCATCCGTAAGATTTTTCAATTAGTCTTCTTTGCAGCAACTTTATATTCTTTCTTTAGAAAATTCCAACAGCATTTCTATGTTTTCCCTGTAATATTTCGCACATAAGAGTTCTTACTCCTCTCTCTTTCTCCTCTCTCTCTCACTCTCTTTCTCTTTCTCTCGTTTCCATATGCATTCTTTTACTCTCGTCGTCAGTATTTTGTTATCATGTGGAAGGACAGCAACTTCCCAAGCTCCCCCAAGCGTAATCGGCTGAACGCTTGCTAATGTTCCTATTCTTCCATTTCTTTCTCGATTCGGGGCCTCTCTAGCCCTTTCTCTTGCTCTGTTTTTCCTCTATTTCTTACTTTTTCTCTTGCCTAGTTCTCTCACTCTCTGTATTTCTCTCACTATATATATATATATATATATATTTTACTCCTCTCGCTACATCGTTCATTATTTAGTCGTTCTAGCTGTTGTAGCCCACTTGAATGATCCGATCTTTTGTTTGTTTCTGTCTTCCAGCTTCTCATACTGTAAATTGCTGTCTTACAGTATTGATCGGTATTCACTTGATAATTCATTGTTATTGAGTGAGTATTGGGAGGATTGCGGCTAGGGTGTAATAATTACAGTGGAATGATAGAGGACGTGTGGAAAGTTTTCGTCCTCTTTGTTTTGGTTGCATAGGGAACGGGAGTGGAAGAGGTAGCTAGATTGAAAAGAGGAAATGAATTTTAGTCGAAAAATCTTCTTTTTATTTATTATTCCTTTAATATGTATGTTTTTTTCTCATTTAGCTATAGCCCTCTATTACTCCTTTAAATATAGAATTTTGTTCAGCTGTAATTTTTTCATCATTCCGGTTCTCTCGGTCAATTCTGTTTCTCTGTCAGTCTCACTTTTTATTTGTTTGTCTCTCTCCCTCTCTCTTTCTTACTCTCTTTCTCTCTGTCACTCTCTCTCTCTCTCTCTCTCTTTCTCTCATCTCCACCTTCATTCACTTTGTTTCATCTTTCGTGCTTGGTCGGTACGCCTTTTTGTGGCTGCCGTTGATTCTGGATCAGATTGTCGCCGCTTTCGTTAGTACTCTCGGTCTCTGATTCTCTGTTTCGCTCGATCTTTCTTCTCTCTGCTTTCCTTTCCCTATCTCTCTATCTTTATCTCTTTCTCTGTTTTCCCAATCTACATCCATCTTCCGTATCTCTCACTAATTCCCCTTGGTTTTTGTCTCACTCCCTCCCCTCTCACATAATATATTCACTCAAGCTCACGGTATTCCTCTGCATTTTTTCCTTTTAATATTTCTACTGCGAAAGACGCTTTTATCCTACTTTTCATGCTCTTTTCTCTTTGGACGATATTTCTTCATTTCTTCGCATCTCACTCTCGCACTCTCGTTTCCTTTCGTGCTTTCATTCCACTCTTCTCTCTCTCTCCTCTTGCTCTCTGTTTCTCATTTCTTTCATGGTTCCCTTGGTTCTCTTCCAGGACACTGACGCCTTAAATGCTATTACGGCCATTTGTTCGTTGTATCTCTTTATTTCCCTTGTGTGGTTCTGGTATTCAGCTTTTCTTATGTCTTTGTACGATTTTTGTTGCCTCTCTAACATCTCTCCGTACACCCTCTCTCTTTTTTTCTTTCTCTCTTTTTTTTCTTTCTCTCTTTTTTTTTTTCTTTCTCTCTTTTTTTTTTTTTTTTTTTTTTTTCTTTCTTTTTTTCTTTCTCTCTTTCTTTCTTTCTTTCTTTCTTTCTTTCTTTCTTTCTTTCTTTCTTTCTTTCTTTCTTTCTTTCTTTCTTTTCTTTCTTTCTTTCTTTTCTTTCTTTCTTTCTTTCTTTCTTTCTTTCTTTCTTTCTTTTCTTTCTTTCTTTCTTTCTTTCTTCTTTCTTTCTTTCTTCCTTTCTCTCTTTCCTTTCTCACTTTCCTTTCTCTCTTTCTTTCTCTCTTTTCTCTTTCTCTTTTCTCTCTCTCTCTTTTCTCTCTCTCTCCCCCCCCCTCTCTCTCTCTCTCTCTCTCGTAAAGTCTTTTTAGTCATTGAGAATGATCATCGCCGCTCTTCTTCAAGTGAAAACGAAAAGAATGGATGTTGTGAGAGAGCCGTGGTTAACAAGCTGTCTTTAGTCTATCCTGTCGCTCTCTAGCCTTTCCTATTCCTGGCAAGGGAAGGTTAATGAGAAGAGTAAGGCTAGTGGAATTGTTGAATAACAGCCAACTGAAGTGTAGGTTACTTCAGGGAAACTTCCCATATTCTCCCATGTCTATTTTCAAGGAGAGAAGCTCTAGTAGCAACTTTCTTTTTTTCTTTCCACAATGCAACTCGCTATTCGTCTTTATTTACAATATTGTTTGCCCTTTAATTAGATCAAGCTATTGGCTTGTTCAAACAAAGAAGAAGAAGAGTATGATCGTTTGCACTCATCGTAAGGCATATATGTTTTGAAGCGAATTTTTGATATTTTAGAATTTATGACCAATAAAGATGTAGTAACTTGTAAAGTAGTAGATGCTTTGTAAAATTAATGAAGCATATACGTAAACACGAGAGGTACAAAGTTGAATCCTGATCTTATGGTTAGACCTAGGATATTCAGGAGAGAGAGGTTGGAGAGAGAAGCAAAGGGAGTGAGAGAGAGAAAAGGAGAGAGATCACTGTGCCCTTTCCGCTCGTCTTTCTTCTTCATAATGTTCTTCTTTTTTGTTTCTTCCATCTCCCCTCCCCCCCCCCCCCCCCCGTTACTTTAGTTCTCTTTTTTTTTGCTAGCCGACTTTCCATGCAGAATCTCTAGCGCCTTCTTCGAAAAGGTGTTCTCTCCCTTTCAAAGTGTTCCTTGCCTCCTCTTTGTTATGGCTTCCTCCACACATTCGAAGTTCCTGCCTTTGTCTCACGCCCTCTGTCCCTTCTCTCATTATCCACCCCTCAACATTTCCTATTTTTGTGTTTTGTCTCTTGCTCTCTCTCGATGTCTCTCTGTTCGTCTCTGTCTCTCTCTCTCTCTCTTCTCCCCCCGCTCTCTCTCTCTCTCTTTCAATCGCTTCTCCATCCCTGTGGTAGCAGACCGATGGACGGAAGGGAGAGAGCGAGAGAGAAAGAGAAAGCCGAGCAGAGGTGACTGCCAGCAGCGGCTGCCCCCGAATGTCTGTTCCAAGACTCTTTCGAGAGGGGGAGGCGAGAGAGCTGGTCGGTCTCCCGGCTTTAGGGTTCGCCGGTGACGACAGCAGACTTGATGAGAGAGCATGGCGAGAGCAGAGAAATAGAGAGAGCGAGGGAAAAGGAGAGTAACAGAAGAGGGAGAGAGAGAATGAGAGCGAAAGAAAGATGAATGATAAAGAGAGAAATATGCTTGGAAGGAGCAGTAGCGAAATATATCTTTGACTTCATTCTTTCTTTTGCCCTTTCTACGCCTCCGTCTCTCTCTCTCTCTCTCTCTCTCTCTCGTCAATCTTGCCAAGGGGTGTCATCGCCAGAGAGAACGAACCCCTCGCGTATACCTTTGACTGGCCGACCACGCGATACATTCTTTGTATATACGTACACTCCTCCCAGTCCGTCTGCTTCCTTTTGGTGGTAACATTTTCTCTCTCTTTCGTTCTTTCTCTCATTCTCTCTCTCACTCTACTATTCTCTATTCTCTGTCTCTCTATTTTCTCATTGTTTCAATCATGCTGATTGATTGAATACTTGTGTCTCGTCCTGCCAAGAAATGTAGTTTGTTGATTTCTGCCCTACATGTGTAATATGTTTTGCTCTTATTTTCGCGTTCGCAGATCGCCGTTCCCAGAAAGGAAAAGTGCAGTCGAGTGTGAAGGAAAATGTTATGAGACCAGTATGAATTACTTCTGTCAAGAGAAAAGTGGAGAGAGACAGGAAGAGAGAAACAGAGGGAAACGGTCGTTTTATTAATCTATTCTTTACTTTTTGCAGAAGCGATGACCGATTGCATGAGTGAGAACTCTTCGACCACTTCACCGTAACTGCCTTTTCATCTCTGCTCTTTCTTCACTCTCTTTCTCTCCCTCCCACCACACCAACCGTGGTGGCCATCAGTGAAGAGCTCTCGAAGGTCCCCACCACCTCGCCATCCCCGTTGGAGTCACCGACTCCGACGGCGTCCCCTCCACTCCGTCCTTCTCGTCTGTCCTCTCTTCCCCCGCCCACTCTCTCTCCACCACTCTCACCGTCTGCTCTCTCTCGTCCGGCTTCACCGTCGCACACTCTCTCCGTGCGGATTACTTTAAGGAGTAGAAGTAGTAGTCCGCGAGAAGAGAAGAGGGTCATGAGGGTCAACGGAGATGAGAGAGGTTCGGCCTTATTTTCTTCATTTTCTATTCTTTTTATTTCATTTTAATTTTTATTACCAAATTTTGAAAGGGCAGTATTCGAAAACAGGAAAGCAGGATAAGAAGTAGGATGATTTGGCAATGAAATCCCCATCAAGGTAGCTCAAGTCAAGAATGCAGTTTTTAGTAAGCAAAGTATTCAGATGCCTCCACTCGTTCTCTCGCTGCATTCCCTCACTTGCTCTTTTCTTATTCATTCATTAAAAATTCTTTCTATTTGTAGCTGTTTGATTTTCGAGGACTCTTCTTGAATTCAGCTTATTCTTTTCTTCCTTCTTTATTCTCCCTTTCTGTATCTTTTCTTGCTCCTTTCTTATCGGCTGGCGCCATCTTCGTGCCCAATGATTCATTCTCTACATCTCTGTCCCATCTTCTTCCTTCTCTCTCACTCTCCCTCTCATTCTCTCTCTCTCAGTCTCTCGCTCTCTTATTCTCTCTGTCTCTCCCTCTCATTTTCCACCTTTCTCCTACTCTCCCTTCTCTTTTCCCTCTCCCCTTCAGTCTGTCTCTCCATCATTCATAGCTTTCTCGTCTGTCTCTCTCTTTCCGTCTTTTTTTTCTCATCTCGTTTAATCCGTTCCTCTCTAGTTTTCATTCCGTTTTTCGTTCTTGAATGACGCGGTGCGATTTCTATCATAGTTCCGCTCTCTCCATTTCCGATTTCCTTCTGTTTGCTTATTCATTCTTCATCCTTTTATTGTCTGCCTTACTGTCTTACTGTCTCGTCCTAGTTCGGTTCATTTTTTTCTTTCTAGTTCTGCCTCTATCTCTCTCTCCCTTTCTCTTTCTTCATTTGTCTCTCCCCCTCTTTCTCTCTTCTCTCGTCCCACTTCCATTCATTGACGTAAATGTGAGCACCGCTTGCTTACCTGTGGAGTGACCACGGAATCTGCATTCTACTAATCGCAATCACCTTTAATCTCTTTTGCACAGTTGCTGCGTCCCTCTCGCGTATTGACGTGTGATTCGAATCTGTTAGGTTCTCCAAGCCTCTCTTCTTTGTCTCTATAAATACTTTGTTACTCGAAAACAGAGCGCTTTGAATCATTTGTGAAATATTCTTTTTGTTTCTATTTTCAAGAGTAAGAGGCGAGAAAGGGAATGAAATGTACAGATGGAAAGAGAAGAAGTTGCACTGATTTGTTGACTTCTCTCTGACAAGAGACATTCATTCTTAGCTATTACTTATAGTTCAGCGAAGGTGCCATCTTGGGCGGGCATATATTTCTTTTTTTAGTTGGATATTTTCCTCTCGTATTCGATTTACCTTATCGATTCATTTAAAATGAGCACAAAGATTGAGAAGACAAGGACGTGATGAACGAAGAGGAAAAGGATGGAGCGAAGTTAGAAGGAACGTGGAAAGGACTCGAGTTGTACGGGAAGTTTAGGCAGGGACTCCGCTTTCACTCTTTCTCTTGCCCTCAGGGCCTAGGACCCTCTAGGGTGGAAGGATGAGCGAGAGAGGAATAGGGAGAGGAGAGAGATGCAGAAAATGCCATCCTTTACTCAAGGAGAGATAAAGAAAGAGAGATAGAGAGGGAGAGAGAAGAGAGACAGAGAAGAGAGAGAGAGTGCAGAGAGAGAGCAGAGGGAGAGAGAACGAGAGAGCCTTAGCGAGAGAAAGGGCATGTGCTAGTGTGTGTGTGTATGTGCATAAGGAGGTAGCGAATAGCAAATTGAAGAGGATGAAAGAGAGTGGATGCAACTGCTTCTTCTTTTGCTCCTTTTCCTGCCTAGACCCCTTTCCCTCATCCTTGGCTGATTCCTCCCTGGATGGCTCGGCCAGAACCGTGTCCCCTCGTTGCCAGGCCGGACCAGTTAGCTGATAGCAGAGGAGGAGGCTGAAAGAGAGACGGGCGATGACATTGGCCGCTCCGGGACGCTCACCTCGATTCGAAATGCGAAAAAGGAAGAGGGGAGAGAGACGGAAAAGAAGCAGACGAAAAAAGAACAGCCAAAGGCAGGGAAAGGGACGATTGTGAGAGTTGGATACCTTCTCGCATTCGAATGTTATTTCTCTGGATCCTCTGGCAATTTCCTTCCGTTTCATAGTGCACAGAAGAGAGAATGATCCACTCTGGTTGAGGGAGGGAGAGAGAGAAAGAAAAGGATTAAGAGAGAGAGAGAGAAAAGAGAGAGAGGGGAGAGAGAGAGAAACCGAAGACGCGTCCCCACTTTTCTTTTGGCGCTTTTCAATTCCATTTTATCGCACTTTCAACTACGTATGCCGGCAGTTCCCGGCCGCCGTTTCTCCCCCCCCCCCTCCCCACAGTCGGGCGACATATCCTTCGATTCTATCGTCTGTAATCAGCTTTGCATTTTGTTACCTCTCTGCTTCTCCTCTCTCTCTCTCTCTCTCTCTTTCTCTTTCTCTCTCTTTCGCTCTGCCTCTATCTGTACATTCCTTCCTATTTACGCCTTTTGATTCCATTTATCATAATCTCTTCTCTCTCCCTCCCTCTCATTCTATTGCTCTATCTCTCTCTCTCTCTTTCGCTCTCTCAACAATCAAGTGAATTTTCCTTCTTTTGTTTTTCTTGGACCGTGTAGTTCTGCTTTCATTCCCTTCTCCCTCTCTCTATACCTCTTGCTCTCTCTCTCTCTCCCTATCTCTCTCTCGCTCTCTCATCAACCGTCATTCATTTCTGCCTTTCAAAGTCTGTTGATAAACAGATGCGAGAGGCACTCTTTTCGAAGGTTCTCCCCAGCTGGTTCATTTTTCTGCTATTCCACCCTATCTCTCTCTCTCTCTCTCTCTCTCTCTCTCTCTCTCTCTCTCTCTCTCTCTGTTTTTTTCGTGGAAATGATGCTTGTGGTGCACAGCGAAATGGCTATCTTGTTCTTATAAGAGTAGGAGAGAAGCAGATAGAGAGGGAGGGAGGGAGGGATGGATAAATATAGAGTAACTAGAGGTTACACGATAGAAACAAAGAGGGGATAGAGTGAAATGCAGAAGTCTCTCTCTCTTTCTCTCTCTCTCTCTCTCTCTTTCTCTCTAGCACGATAGAAACAGAGAAAGAGGGGGTAAAATGAAATGCAGAAGTCTCTCTCTCTATATATATACAGTACCGTGCAAAAATATACGAACACCGTGATATTTTGCTATATTTTCCTTCAACGTTAACGAAACTTTTTTTTCAGGGTTGTTTCTGTATGCTGTGAGAATTATAGTAGAAGATTATTGTTTTCATTGATCCAATACAGGGCTTGAAAAAAAATCAATAATTCGAATTACCCAGTTTTGCACATTCAAGCATGCAAGACAAAATGATTTATTTCTTGGATATTCTGGAAGTTTATATTGGATAGATAGTAGATCTAAATTCTACAACATCCCTGCGATAACTTTTTGATCTAATTGTGATTTAATCCTATGACATTACATGTTGCCTACCTTCAGTTCGAGATTCATTCACTCGGCCTCAGATGAAGAAGGTTCAGTGGGATAAATTCAATCATTTACTGCTAATCCTAGAGTATTAATGATGTCCAAATATTCGTAGGTAATTACTAAACTAATTCAAATGGTTAATTGAACTGTGGAAATTAGGTGCTAACTATTGTTCGTACTTTGAACACCGCGGTCAACTTCGGCCCGCACCGCAGAAGTGCTAAAAGTGGTGTTGTGCAGGTGTTCGTGTTTGGAAAACGGTTTTGCCTATCTATAATAATAGTGAATCGGATTTTCAACCTTCAGCAGCCTTATTTCATCCCTGGCATCATGATTCCACAAAGGGAGGGGCAGATCGTTTGAATGTACCCTGACATAAAGTAGTACGGTGTATCGGCAGCTGTTTCTAGACCAATCACAACTTTAAATCAACTAATTGAGTTTTAGACTATTGCAGAATACTCTATTGTACGATTAAGGAGATTTTTGGCTCGATCTAAAATTTTCGGGTTTAGTTTCCTGCATTATTGTGCACGGTACTACTCTATGCCAGGGTACATTCAAACGATCTGCCCCTCCCTTTGTGGAATCATGATGCCAGGGATGAAATAAGGCTGCTTAAGGTTAAAAATCCTATTCACTATCATTATAGATAGGCAAAACGGTTTTCCAAACATGGACCCCTGCACAACACCACTTTTAGCAGTTCTGCGGTGCGGGCCAAAGTTGACCGCGGTGTTCAAAGTGCGAACAAATAGTTAGCACCTTATTTCCACAGTTCAATTAACCATTTGAATTAGTTTAGTAATTACCTACGAATATTTGGACATCATTAATACTCTAGGATTAGCAGTAAATGATTGAATTTATCCCACTGAACCTTCTTCATCTGAGGCCGAGTGAATGAATCTCGAACTGAAGGTAGGCAACATGTAATGTCATAGGATTAAATCACAATTAGATCAAAAAGTTATCGCAGGGATGTTCTAGAATTTAGATCTACTATCTATCCAATATAAACTGCCAGAATATGAAAGAAATAAATCATTTTGTCTTGCATGCCTGAATGTGCAAAACTGGGTAATTAGAATTATTGATTTTTTCAAGCCCTGTATTGGATCAATGAAACTAATAATCTGCCACTATTATTCTGACAGCATACACAAACAACCCTGAAAATTTCATGAAGTTTCGTCAACGTTGAAGGAAAATATAGCAAAATATCACGGTGTTCGTATATTTTTGCATGGTACTGTATATCTCACTCTATCATTCTCTCTGTATGTCTGTCCTTACAAAACTATTTTTAAGGTATATTGCAAATTAGGAATTAAGTGAAGAAACGTAAAATGTGATGACTAGAATGTGGATAGTAGCAAGTTTTTCCCTTTTTAGCAGGCGCCGACTCGCCGTGTTCCGCTCGTCTTTCTCAGCCATCTCCAATGAGGAATCTGACTTCGGCCTCGGGCGGCCTTTTCGTTTCTGCACCAGGCAAGATCATCCTCTTCGGAGAACACGCGGTCGTCTACGGCAGAGTTTGTGCTTTTTCCACCATTTTTTTTTTGTTAGACGGACTTGTCAACATAAATGTTCTATATTTGCCGATTAAAATGATTGTGATGCCCCGAGTGGTATCTTTCGTGATGGTTGATGTGCTTTTTTGCGCGTTCATATAATAATTTACAGTTAGAAATGATAGATAATTCTGTTATATTTTGGAAACTTCTATTACGCAGAATTTTTTTTAATCGACCAGAATTGGCTTCTAGAAAAAAGAGATGTTGTAATCAATGAATAAAAAATGTAGAAAAAAAGAAGATTTAGAAAATGAATAGTGAATGATTAAGACGGCGATCGCTGGCTCGATCGACATGCGCACGTACGTGTCGCTGTACACTTCGGCAGACGGTCGCATCTATCTGAGTCTGCCCGAGCTGGGAGTGGAGAAGACCTGGATGCTCAAGGATCTACTCAAGGCGGGCGAGAGACTCGCGGGTTAGACGTATTCTTCTTATAATCCATTCAAGTCAGTATATATCAGTGCTGTTGGTAGGAGAGTGGATCCAGCTCAGTGCTGTTGAACTCACACAGAATCATTGTAGATCCTCTGAGAAAGGGTGTTCAATTCAGGATGCTTCTTTGTCACTCTAGATTTTATTCTGGAAGAAACAAATGTTCTTTAATTTCTTTCAAATCAAGTGGGGGAACGCTTGTCATAGATCTTCGCGGTTTTCTCTATATTTTGAATCTCTTATTTTTCTCTACTCTTTCTCACTCACTCTCTCTTTCTCTCACTCTCTCTCTCTCTCTCTCTCTGTCTCTCTCTCTCTCCCTTCTGTTGCAGCCGAGCAAGCCCCCGACGAGTCCTCAGCGCCCTCTCTGGAGCAGATCGTGCCGGTAGCTCGTAAGCTGTCCGGTTCGTGCGAAGACCAATGCGGCGTGCAGCACCTCGCCATCCTCGCCTTCTGGTACGTCCTTCTCGGAGTCGCGCAACGGAAGAGGTCAGCACGCTCTTTACTTCTCTCTTTCTTTGTTAGTGGTTACAACTATTTATGTGTCCTACTTTTAAAGCTCCGCATTTGACTAACGTGGGGTTAAGGCTAAGATTTAAAAGTAGTCTCATACTGATTTGCTTGATGTGAAAGTCGAACTGTTTGTAGCATTTAATTTGCAGATTAGTACGTGAATTTGTAATCATTGGGAAGTTTGTCCGCCGGAGCGCTCGGCATTAAAAAAACGTTTGACTGTCCCTGTTCCCACTTTCAGCGCGGACGCACTGAAGTCACGGAATCCAGATAATGAGGAGGGAGTTGAAGAGGCAGAGAATGATTTGGGGTCTCGGCTTTGCGATCACTTCCCTTCTTCTATATATACAATGACCAGCACTCTATCCCATCTTTCTCACAGGCTTCGGTTCTTTTTCCCTAGATCTCCTCTCTCACCATTCTCTCCCGTGCTATTTCTCTCCTTCCATCGCTCCATCTGTCTCTCTTTCTCTCTCTTTCTCTCTCTCTCTTTCTCTCTCTCTTTCTCTCTCTCTCTTTCTCTCTCTCTCTCTTTTTCTCATTCCATTTTTGCAAATATCCTTGCATAATCCACAGAACCCAATTACCCAATTACCTCTTCTCTCCCGTCGCTTAATGTACACAATCTGGCTACTTACATCCAAAAGCTTCGTACTTCCAGAATAATATACTTTAAACATAGAATGATATTCCAGAGATCTTCTGGCAGTCAAGACCACCGTGAAGTTTGATCTTCCTTCTTGTGTGGCTTGGGCTCTTCCGGTCAGCAAAAACATTCATTTATATTGCCCGTTCTTATACTAAAACGGCATCTGTTAGATTTTATGCAACTTTAAAGATTTTTTTTAACTTTTGATACTTACTGAATTTATTAATTTACCTTTTATCTTTTAATCTGTAATATCTTGGAATTTCTCTTTCCAGGCGCATACTGCGTATGCATCGTAACGGCATTGCTGCAGTCTTCGGGCATCATTCCGCCGCCTTCTGTCATTGTCAGCCACAACTCTCTCTCTCTCTCTCTCTCTCTCTCTCTCTCTCTTTCTCTCTCTCTCTCTTTCTCTCTCTCCTCTCTCTCTCTCTCTCTCTCTCTCTCTCTCTACTCAGGTTGACGCCGAGGGCAATCTGACGTGGGAGGACGAGCACCTCGACGTGATCCGGAAGTGGTCATCGGCTGCCGAGTCCCTGATCCACGGCCGCGCCTCTGGCTTAGACGCGGCCGTCTGCACGTACGGTAAGCACACTCAAGTTAGGCGCACTAAAAATGGGCGCACTAGCAGAGGAGACTAACCAACGTTACTTTTATTTTGTCTTCAGTGGTCTCTGTGTCCCTCTATAGTTTCCCTCCGCTCTCATTTCACCTCGTT
>CALZFC010000062.1:612500-702500 GCA_945643635.1 Allodiplogaster sudhausi | reverse complement strand
AGTGACCCAATGGAAGTGTTAGAGTTACCTTCTTTTTTTAAATATAACTTTTTGTCATTTTTTCCTTGTCTCTATGAGTCTTTGCCTAGAGATGTCAATTTTTTTCTCTTACTTGATTGTCTCTTATGCCTGTGCCTCTCTCTCTCTCTCTCTCTCTCTCTCTCTCTCTCTCTCTCCCTATCCCTATCCCCATTCGGTCGATTCCATTCTTTTCGTGTGCAATAATAGGGAGTGGAACGGACAGATCTATTGTTTCTATCCCCTTCCTTCTCGTTTTACCCTTGGTCCTGCCACACCGAATAGTTCATTGTGCCGTTTATGTTACACCATCTACAGTAACTTCGAATGTTGCTCTAAGACCCGGCCGCGCTCTTTCTCTGTGCCTCTCTCCACCTTTCTCCTGGGGCTTCATTAAACGCTTTTGCCGGGGAAGTAAATTTAAGGGTGATGGAATTTGGGGAATCCGAGGCGCAGCCTGGGCAAAAGTGTTTGGTGAAACCGGTGAAATATATTATGCCTGTCCTTCCCCGCCCTGTTAATTTACTCCTTCCCCCCTTTTTGGGATCCCTCTTCTTCTAATCGTTCGTTATTCCTTTTTCCTTTTTTGTGTTTTCCAGAGGTTGAGTTTGAACCCTGAGAAAAGAGTACTTATAGAACATTCTTGAATACTTCTTCTTCTTCTAGTAATCTTCTCTTTTCTCTTCGCACCACGCTGTTGACTGTTCGTTCGGAGGTTTGAATGGTTGATTGAGTCGCAATTCATTTTGACTATTGAGACTATTCAATCAGTAAGTAATATTATATGATGAGAAATGCATCCAGTAAAGATACTGTAATATTTGGAAGTCGTTAACAACGAGGACAGTGTGGATTTGGAACTCCAGGATGAACAAACCAAGAAGAGAGAGAGAGAGAGAGAGAGAGAGAGGAAAGAGAAGGAGAGATAAAGGGAGGAGGATGTCAAAAGAGGATCCACTCTAAATCATTAGCCATCAATACGCAATAAATCAACAGCCTGACGGTAAACCACAATAATAAAAATATGTATTTTTGTCAATTTGGTGGGCAAATTCTTAGTCCTAGTTGTGATTTCTCTACTTTTATTCGACCTCGGGGCGGAAGCCAAATAGTTTCCCTTCTGATCCACCACAGAAGCAGAGGAGGACTCCCAGATGCTTTGTTGGTGGTCTTGAAAGCCTAGCCATCGCGGAGGACGGAGGAAGAGAGCTTGCGGCCGTTGAGTTGCCGAGATAGTGAGTGTCTGTGCGCGCTATTCAACAAATCAAATGAGGTTCTAAAATTTCGTCGTTGTTTTCCCGCCCCGTTACAACTACATTTTCTTTCCCGAATCCCTTATCCTTCCCACTTTTTCGCATTGAGTGCTGTTGGTAAATGCTTTGAAGATTAGTCAATCTCCTTATATATTTTTTTTAGCATGTTGCAATCTCAAAACAAAACTCAAAACTTCATTTATTTCCTCTACACACCAGCATGCTCTCTAAATCTGTGAACAAGCATCTTAACGAAAAGAACAAAACATTTTCAGATATTATTTTCAGTATTTCAAAAATATAATTTGCAGAAATATGAAATGACGCTACGATTACTCTATGCAATTCTCGAAGGGTATCTATATCGGCATATACCGGGGGCAAGTACCAGTACCAACGTTAGCAAGGGTAGGAAGTCAGATCTCAAGGCTTCAATCAAAATAATCTGCGAAGAGGATAGAACCAAATAACTAAATCATACTCAGCTGACAGGAGAGCAAAAAGGAGAGAGCTCAAATAAAACCGAATAAAGGCATACTTAAAAATTATTTAAACGTGTATGGAACAGGTCGCGATTAAACAGGGATATAGTAATGATATAGAAATAAGGAGAGGAAGGGGAGAGCGATTGGGGTGGGGCGAGAGAGGGAGAGGAAGAGAAGCAGAGAAATCACTCTGTCTTGGTTCGCACACGCAGTTTCCTTGCGACGTCTGCCTGAGACCGTCGAATCTTGCGGACGATGACGATTCCCGTCGTGGTGATGTTCCCCACGGCAAGGATCACGAAGAGGAGAGTCAGAGCTCGCACCTTAGGCATTGCTATGCTTATCCCCCTCTTCCCCCACCTTATGTCGCACTGTCTCTCAGGGGTGGCCCGCCTTGCTGTCACTACCTCTCTTCGCTTTGCTCTCTCTCCCTCGTCTTTTTCTCGTTCTCTCTTTCTCTTGCTCGTTTTCACTCTCTTCCTACCTGCCATTCGCCCTGGCATCTATACAGGAGTCCATAGAGCGTGTAAGCGTTGTAGAGCTGGAACATCTGAAAAAGGAAGCAGAATCAGTAGAGTAATAAACCTGAATACGTTAATAATGAGGAACGGGAAATCAAGAATTGAATGGCCACGACTCAGGGAAACAGGAAGAGACTGAGAAATAAGGAGACAAAAAGGAGAGAGAAAACTGACATAGCCAATGAAAAGGAATGGCAGAAGGAACGTGAGCCCCTTGAACATCCAGCCCGTGAATCCTTCCACTGTGATGTCCATTTCGTGACCCTTAAATCCAAAACCACCGCTTATAAAATGTAATCTTCTTTCGAGAACGCAACGCAAACGAGTATAATTTGGGTGATTCCAAAGAAGAAAGGGGGACTAAGAGAGGGATAGAAGGAGAGAAGATGGGCGAGAAGCAGGAAGAGAGAGAGAATGAATGACGAGATAGAGAGACGACAGAGAAAGAAGAAAGGTAGAGAGAGAGAGAGAGAGAGAGAGAGAGAGAGAGAGATGGGATCGGATGGAAGTGGGAGGGGGAGCTTCTTGGGCCAACCTGTCCGAGCGAGTGGAGTCGTCGGAGGCAGCCGGCCTGGTACTGGTGCTGCATGAGCTGCACGACTCCGATGTATCCGATGAAGAGAAGGAACTGCGGCCGGAACTGGCGGTAGCAGTCGCCATCCTTAATTCATCTTCAATTACTAACTAAACTAATAACAAGCATCATCACTCAATCGTGCAATTACTCCACTATAAATTTCGTTTTTCGTATCCTTTTAACCGCCAAGTTTTCTAGGAAAAATAAAGGAAGAATTAACCCTCCACGTCAGCATAACACCGCAGAAGACGGCCGAGAGGTAGTGATGAGTGAGCCACCACCCTTTCATTCTATAAGAAAGGTAGTGATGAGTGAGCCACCACCCTTTCATTCTATAAGAAACATAAGAATTCTTCCATATGGTTTGCAAAAAATAAATTATTATTATGAATCACCACAATAGTAGTATCAAAATATATTATGATTATTATTATAATTATACCTTTAAAATAAGAGAATGAAATACAATATTAAAAAAAAATGTTCAAAAAGGCAATGTAAAAGAGGGGAAGAAAAAGTGACTTAGATCCGTTGACACGAAGGATGCTCTCGCGGATCGTCAGCGTGCAGTAGTACCACACCTCAATGGAGCGGTTATCTATTTACACCCAAAAAGATAAAATGATTTAAAAAATTGTACCTTTTTAGATATAAAATAAAGAATATTTGAATTGAACTGCATCAAGTGATTGAAGAAGTGCACCATGACAAAGCTGAGAATCGAGTCCACCACTCGCCACGGAGCGAGGTACGCGACGTTCGTCAGCAGAAGAACCACCATCGAAATCTGGAAACGAGAGATCTACACTATTCAAATATGCATTTCAAATTCAGTGTTCGTACGGGAAAAAATAAATAAATGAATAGAAGCGCAAGCTCCCCTTGTACTTGAAGGCCTCGTACTCTGTCTTGTACTTAAATCGCTCCGTGTTCGTCAGCAGAGACACGTTGAGATTAGAGCCTAAAATGATCCCGTATTCAAAACAAAAGAGCAGAGAACTTGACTTTTATTTCCGTCATATCAAATATCACAAGAAAACATAAAACATCAGCTTCCTCCCTTCTTGTTATAACTGCATGACCTACCCATCTGTGACTTTTTGAGATTCTGATTTTAGAAATGGTTTTCTCTACACCCAAAACCCCCAAAAACAGTATTCATTTGCATCAGTAACTTCTGATTACGACAAAGAAATCATTATCCAATCAATGAAATAAGAGCCGGACCAAGAATGAGATTGAGGTAGAATCCGTTGTCTTGAACGGGCATCTCTGACTGGAGATGCTCGATCCGTCCTCGGAGATCAGAGATGCGCGTCCGAAGCCGGCCGATCTCTGCCTTTGCCTCATCAGAATCCGCCGCTTCCTCCTCCGCCCTCAAGTAAGGGATTCCTTTCGAAAATGAACATAACAAACTAGCAAGCTCCCGTCATATGCTGGAAAAGGGGTACTGAAATGGAGGAATGACACATCTGCACCCTGCGAACCCAACTATTTCATGTCAGTCAAGGGTGACAGTGGCTAGAAAAGGGGATTTTTTTATATCCTGCATTACATGTTTTACCTCATTTCCAATATTTCCTCTCGTTGAAATCAATTAAATGGATAGGCAAATAATCATAGCAAGGGATCATTCCTTTCAATAACGCCTAGAATTATTCAGCGATGAACAAGCTCTGCCAACTTCCGCAGCGATGGCGCGACTTGAGAGAGGAGACCCTGTGCCTTCTTGACGTTCTGTGACAGCTTCCCGGTGCTTTTGTTCAGTTCTTCCCGCTTCTTCTCGTATTCCAGGAAGAATTCCTGTAAATTATCAATCATTTAATGTTATGCAAAGAATTGTTGTCAACAGAATGGGTGAAGAGTGAGAAGGCACGGAGAGAGAAGAAAGGCGAGGGAGAAAGAGCGAAAGGAAGAGCAAAAAAGAGAAAGAGACAAGGGGAGAGAGAGAGAGATGGTAGAAAGAAACCTCGAGCTTCCGGAACTCATCGTCGATAGCTCCGCACTGTACCCGCAGAGCCTCCATCTCTCTACGGCACGATAAAAAAAAAGATTATCACATAAAAGGCATTATAGTAATATACCTTACGGGATAAAAATAGGACACGACAATACAAAAAAAAAAATACCTAAACGGGAACAATGCATGAAAAAAGGTATAAATCGTTGAGAACGACATGTTTCATTAAAGCACAGCTGTTCTAAAGACCGGTAGAAAATAAACACTATTTATTATTTATACTGCGGTTTGGCAAAACCAAAACAAAAAAGATGATTATGATTTGTGAAAGTGGAGCAAATCAATCTCGTTATGGTGCGCTCTGGCAGAGAATGCTTTGGTGAAAGAGACAAAATGGGTTAGTTAAGGCACGAAGACATGGTAAAGAACATTCAGTGACAGGAGTGACGAAATATACATCTAATTATATAATAACCAAGAAACTGATAACATTATACGATTAAACAAAGGCGCTTCGCAATTTCTTTCTTTCCTTTTAAAGAAAGAAAGTACAAGCTCGCACCAAAAGTGGCTCGGTTACAGCTTGAAAAGGAAGCTATAAAAATCAGCAAGATCTGGAGGGACGATTGGTAGAGAATCTTGAGAAGGGCAAGAAGAGTTACGGAAATTTCTCAAGACTAATAGCAAAATGAAAACTCTGAGAAATCAGAATAAAGAGACTATAAAAACTCGGCTGGAATATGCTCCAAATAAGCAAAAGACGGAAAGAAAGAGCACCTAATTGTACAACCAAAGTGAAGCAGGGATAACTCCTCCCTGTCTGGCCTCTCTTTAGATGGCAGTCTCCTTCTCAAATGCTCTTCCACTCGCTGCAGTCGCGGCCTGGCTGAAGCGTTCTGTGCTGACTGGGCCTGCAAACATCACAATATCATCCAACAATTAGCTCTTACTTGTCCTTTTCACAACGATTCAGTAGTTTTACGAAACATAAATGATCTATTTTGTAGAGAGAAAAAACACCCATTGGATATACCTGAGGGATAAAGGGACTCCTCGCGTGATTCCTTCCATTTTTCTCCTTTCCATTCCACGCCGCTTCGATCTTCTTCACCTCAAGTCATACAACTTATCGACTTTGATAGCCACACGAAGAAGGGACGACAAATCGTCTCAAGATATACGCTGAGTATTGTGAACTGACTGGGTAGAAGCAGTCTTCGTGCCTCAGGGATCTGCAGAGGAAAGTGCTCGGCGCGGTGGACAGCCAGCGCCGGCCCCCACGCGTCGTCCGGATTCAACACTTTCCACCATCGCTCAATATTTAAAACGTTCTCATCACTTTCATTACTACTTTACTACTATTTTACTTCTCTTTTCCCAGATATTTACAATGATCTTCGCTTAGGGGTACAATTGGCTTTTCTTTTTAAATCTCTTTATAAAAAAATTATTGTTGGCAATATATAATTATTTTTGAAATACACTCATCTCTGCCTTTATTATCATATTAAAGAAAATAGCTGAAGCAAAAGCTTCGTCCACCTGAACTTGAAAATTAAAATCGAGAGCGTAAACCACTGCTCCTCGTCTATGTTGAAACAACGACTGATAAAATCATGCTTATCGATGTAAATTGTGTTCATTTTAAAAATTCGTATCAACCGCACTTTTAAAATAGTTTAATACTCATTTTTTAAGGAGAACTACTTAACAAAATGATTGACAATGCGATTGGCTGTACTATGAAAAAAGGTTTCCCTCGTAAGGTTTCCTCTAAAGTGATCACTTGTGTAATTAACATTCTACCAGAATGGCATCGTATAGAGAAAAAATTTTTACACAAAAAAAAAGAATCAAAAATAGCGACAACCTCAATAATCGAGCCCCTCGAGTAGACGAGTTGGAATACGGCAGAGATGAGAAGAAGGAGAATGGGAAGAGAGGAGATGGTCCAGCCGAGGATGGATGTCCAGTACGGGAAGGAGTACGCTTCGTAGGACAGCTCCACCCACTCCAGCCACACGAAGGACAGCAACACCTAGTTACAATTCTCTTCTTTTTTTTTTTTACAACAGCAACAAAAATAATATATTTTCCCCACAAAACGATTTTTTTTTTTGCTAGGTGAAAGCCAATCTTTAAAAAAAATGTGCTATCATACCTCCAACAAATTAATCTCTCCTTCGTTCCCAACAATCTTCTAATGATTTCGAAGCAAACATCAATACCGCCACACCGGATTTTACGTGTAATTTAGGTTGGTTTGGATATTCCCTTTCTCTCCAATTGTGACAAATTCTCCTAAATTTTATTGAATCTTAAAAAGGAAGGGGGCGTAGGGCGGGAAGCCTTGTATTTTCTGCCACATCCTAACACAATTATTTAGGAATAGACGAAAGGGAATAGAACGTACAAGGAAAACGAGCGGGCAGATAAACTTCCAGAGAAGTTTCCAGAACAGATAGACGGGCGGGTACTGGCCAGTCATCCACTTGATGTTATCCAGGAGATTGTCCACTCCGTAGATCCAGCCAATTCCCATCACCGAGAAAGAGAAAGGATTCAATTACGCAAGTTATAATTATATTATTTCGCATTTAAAATAAAATATGAAGATGAAATTTAGATGAGTATAACAAAATACATTTAAAGAAAAGAATTAACCTCCAAGAACGCAATCATGATTAGCGGCCAGGAAAGAACGAAGCGATCCAGAACGGCCAGCCAGTACATTCCAGCCTGTAAGGATCAGGAATGGCAGGAAGAAGATTGAGAGAGAGAAAGAGAGAGGCAGAGAGAAAGTAAGAGAGGAATAGAGACAGAGAGAGAGAGAACACAAAAGAGAGAGAAAGAGAGAGAGAGAAAAAGAGAGAGAGAAGGAGAAAGAGAGCGAGAGAGAGAGAGAAAGAGAGAGAGAGAGAGAGAAAGAAAGAGAGGGAGAAAGAGAGAAAGAGAGAGAGAGAAAGAGAGAGAGAGAAAGAGAGAGAGAGAAAGAGAGAGAGAGAGAGAGATGTAATTGCATTCGCGGAAGTGGCTCGTAAGAACTATTTCATTGACTTCGAAACCAAAAAAAGCTGACCGAACTGCAAAATGGCAGAGATAAAAGAACGAGGAAGACACAAGAGACGGCGAGGACATGGCGGCGATGTCTGAAAAGGGTAAAAATGCTTTCCAACTTTTATTTTTTTTAAATAGGAAAAAGGAAGGGAAAATTAAAAGAAGATAATGCGCGCAGTGCTGGACAAGGACCGGTGCATGACTCCAGGCCGGGGGGGGGGGGGGGGTACAAAGCAAAATAATTTATGTTTCGATTAAAAAGCTCGTTTATTGGGAAAATGCCCCTTTCAGGCCGCAAAATTTTTCTCCAGCAGCGGGATTTCAACACGGCGCATGACCAACATTGTTCAGCGCTGAACAAACGTAATAAATTAAAAAAAAAAGCCTTTCCTCGCAATAAGATCATTATTGAAGCTACCCAGCAAAGCTTTCGTTCTACCATCTTCTAGGAAAAATAAAACAGAAATGGAAGGGAGAGGAAGACGAGCTGATGAAACGGACTGATGAAATGGGAAAGAAGCAGAAGTCTGTGACAAAAAAAAGCAGTTGAATGACAACACTGCAATCAACCACTGGAGATCATGAAAACGTGAGAGGGAGAGGATCAGGAGTCTTGAAGGGAGAGAGAGAAAGCGAGAGAGGAGAGAAGAGAAGGAAAGAGAGAGAGAAATAGGGAAGGACAGAAAATACGCAAGACAAGTAGGCAGATAGTTAACAAAAAAAAAAGGGAGAAGTGAGAACGAGAGCGAGGGAAAGAGAGAAAGAGAAATGGAGAGTGTCAGAAGAGTCTACCACGTTTCTTCACGAGGTCACAAGCACTACGTCTTGATGAGGGAGACAACACGTGTCCTTTTACTTTGTAGCACTCTCCCTCTCTCATTCACTTTCTGTCTCCTCTCTTTCACTCACTCTCTGTTTCTTCTCTCTCACACACTCTCTGTCTCCTCTCCCTCTCGCTCATTCACTATCTGTCTTCTCTCCCTCTCTCCCGTTCATCTTCGTGCTCATAAACAAGATTGCACTTCACAGATAAGCGCACAACTTGATCACTGAAATTACAATCTAAACTTCGCGGCTGGCAACCTTAATACATATAAAATAGATGACAAATAACGGAATGGCAAATCCCATACGCTTAAAGCGCCCGAATAAGTCAGCATCCCATATCTTGGTTTGCTACTCTAGTCAAGATAAGCAGGAAGGGAATAACAACCCGTGCGGAGTATCTGGCAAATATGAATGTTTCGTGGCTTGCAGAACTAAAACCCGTGTACGCCAATAGCGGATTTTGACAACAGTTACATGATAACATAAAAAATAGGGAGACAGTGGACAGTGTTTTACTATTTATTCTGACTATTTAGCACAAGAAATGGGCTAACCTGCGAAGCTTCTCCGCAAAGAGGTCGCAGATGGACGAGACAACAGTTTCCACTACAAAGATCTGCGTAGAGAGAAGAAGAATAAAGAGCATGAGGAAGTAGAGAGTGGAGTAGAGAGGAGCCACCGGCAACTCACTCAGCGCCTCCGCCAGCACCACGAACAGCAAGTGGGCTCCGTCTGGCAACGAACACATTCAGAAATAAAACAAGAAGACATAAATGCATAAACTCGAAGTTGGATGTCAATTCCATCTCGAGATCAAGGCAGCAAGGTCACATTGAAGCCATGAAAGAAACAAGTTTTAATTAAGAATTTTCGTCGTCTCAAAATGAAGGTATGGTCGAGACTGGCAGAATGTCGCGGAACACTTCTAGATAATAAAAGCTCGCCGAATCGTAACATGACTTTTTAAATTTAATTTATTACTAAAAGTATGTAGCAACCCTTGAGCTGAAACTTGTCGATAGGAACGCCGAATTGATGAGAGATGAATCCGATGGCAGAGAAGACGAGACAGCACGCAGCAAACGAGAAGAGGATGTCTGCCACTCCGATCCACCACACTTTTCTCAAACACAGATACATATTAATAAGCACGCATTGCTTTTTCTATTCTCTCCTACACTCTGTGATAATTCAAGTTTCGTCCTTAAAAAGGACATTGCGCTGTTAAAAGCGATGAACTAATAGCTTTCGGGAAAATAAAATAATTCAGTCACCGATTTTTCTTTGTTTCTTCAAAAACATGCACTTTCGAATAACATTTCAATTTATAATAAGTAAGAATAAAAGAGAGAGAAGCGAACTGGAACAAGTTGGAGTGGAATCTGTTGTAGGAAGAGAGAGTCGCCAGCCCGCCCGTGCAGCACGACAACGAGTAGAAAGCATGCACGGCAGCCTCCCCCCACACCACGGGCCGCGCCAGCTCAGCCAAGCGAGGTCTCAGCAGGTACAGTACTCCCGAGAGACTTCCGCCTACTGTAAGAAGACGAGCAAGGAGAACGACCATGATGATCTGCGGCACCACAACGAGGATGTAGGCGATCTGAAAAGAGGAGGGATCTTTGACGTTCCAAGTAAAGAAAAAAATTCAATTTAGTTTCCTTAAAATTTGCAGTTCAAAATGTTGAAATAGCTCTTTTTTTCTTCTTTCCTGGTTACACAGACCTGCCATACTCTGGTGAAGAAGAAATGTTGGATATTGCACAAAAGAAGAGAATGAGATCTCAAAAACCGTCATTGAAATTAATTACATAAATGCATAAAGAGAATGAGATCTCAAAAACCGTCATTGAAATTAATGACTTAAATGCATATTATTACACCTATTAGATAATAGTAAAAGCTGACTTTGCCACTGGACTTGACGCTCTGGAAAAGACAGAGGAAAGTCGCGAGCACTCCAATGACCAAGCAGATGCCGAGGTACCAGTTGAGGGGAGCGACTTCATCGATGGACGACGACAGCATCAGCACGTCGCGGCTGAAAAGAAAAGCGCCAATCAATCTCTGCCCTTCCTACAGAATCATCTCGAGCTATTCACAGCACTCATATCTTCTTCTTATCGGTAAACTATGTATGCATTCTCATTATTAATACAGAAATTATAAGACTGAAAAAATAAACTAATAAAGGCGAAATGAACGGACTGAAAATATTCGAGACTCGGCAGGCGACTGGAGTGCGCGAGTGGAGAGGAATCTAGAGTGGGAGAGAAGATGCACGAGCCATTCAGGAGGAGACTCCCGTTCTGGTCCAGGCACCAAGAACGCGCCAGTGAAGTGCAATCTGTTCAAAAAACAAGCATTTTCTCGTTACTATTTTTTTTTTAAATATTCCCTTGAAAATTCCTTCTTAAAAATCAATATCAAAGTCAGTACAATATACATAGATAAATAATGCAGAAATAATAGAATATTAATCAAGAATATTCACTACCAAGTAAGCATGTTACCGGTAGCTTTATAATCAAGCGATGTGATTCATCCTTTACGAGATTGATCGAGATTCACCTCGTCGTATGCTGTTTTACGAGATTCACCTCGTCGTATGCTGTTTTTTTTTTCCTATCAGTGGTCGTAAAATTACTTTTGTAAAAACAAATATATTCTTAGTTTGTTGCACTAATTATCAACATAAATTTGATTCTTTCCCTGACAATAATGCAAAGAGATTCAAAAAGAACTGACTGATGCCACTCCACGAGTTGTCGCAAGTCGACCAGGGAAGAGTGAAGCCGACGGAGTTGAAGAGATAGAAGAGACTCCAGGCCGCGATCACGTTCAGATACACACTCATCGCGCACGAGATCAGCAGCATCGAGAGGCCGAGTCCTCAAGAGAGAACGACTCATCAACTCAATCTTCTATTCGATCTCTGGCGAGAGAGCATGTTATTCAGAGAGACTGCCAGTCAAATAGATTACGGTTGTTTCCTGCTCCTTCAAAGAAAGGCGCAAGACAGTTACAGCGAAAGATTCTTGTTGAAAGCCGCCTTAACAAAAAAAAAGATTAAAGGTGGAAAAGATGTTAAAAAAATTTGTTTTAACAACAAGTTTTATCGACACAAACCTTTAAATAGAGGAACGACTTTCCACACCGAAACAGCGGAAAGGCTGCTAAACTGGCCGAGAGCACACTAAACACAACAGCCATTTAGCAAAGAAATCCTAAGCCAAGAAATATATTTAAAAAAAAGGTCGTCACAACTCTTTGTTGCTTTCTTGACTTCAACTATGTTCATCTAAATTTAATAAAGGTATATTTAGAGACCGAAGTTTGACACAGCGAACTCGGACCGGGTGCTACCGTACCCGTTCCTTATGCACAGCTTGCCAGCGAACATGACATTTTCGAGTTTAAAATTGTTTCCGACGCGTTTTCATAGCTGTTGAGATGTTTTTCTTTCTTTATCGACAACAAGGTAGGCAGTAGAAGGTAAAGACGCCATTTTGACCACTTTCAATGTCCATTCTAGAGGTCAAAAGCAACATGAAATATTTTACCTGTATTTTCCTCGCCGCTTAATTTGAGTAAAATCCCAATTTTATACTGTCGTGGTCAACAAGTTTCCATGTTTTAATTAAAGCTATAGCCTGTCTAAATGGGTGCACAAATTTTGAAGATACCGCGGAGCAAGACTTTTAAGATATGATCAAAAATGTGATGTTTGGCAAATCAAGTGCGTTTGTCATTTTGAGCTGAAAACCTATTCTGTGATGTCGGTATCTGCAAATTTATATATTTTTTACTTTAGGCTAATACCTTTCTTAGTAACTGAACTCAATTTGAGGTTACTGCGGAGCAAATCTTCTTAGATATTATCAAAAATGTATTGTTTGGTGCATTAAGTGGGATTGCTATGTTGAGCCAAAAATCTACTTAATACTGTCGTGGTCAACAAGTTTCCACTTACGATTTAAAGGTATGGCCTTTCTAAATACGTGCACAAATTTTGAAGTTACTACGGAGCAAAACTTCTTAGATATCATCAAAACATTGCGTCCGCTGATGTAAACCTCGCTGACCAGAGGAAATACTATTTACTTATAGATCAATGGGTGACCAGATAAAGGATAGGAGCGAGAGGCTTGTTAAAAAGAGTTCAGAAATCACACCTTAGAGAAAAGAGACCCAGGAAAGTAAAGTAAGGACCACTGAAGACGCAGCTCTGACTGCCCGAACTTCATATGACACAGTTTACAACCCGGCACAGCGAACCTCGGCTTACTGTAGCCAGCCCACATTGTCATTGAAATATCAATCTTAAAACAAATTTTTTTAATGTAAATTCCGCAATCTTATGTAATTATTTGTATATTTATGGGTTTCTCGCACTCCAATAACCATAAAAGCACTATTTAAATGAAATTTTAGTGGTAAATGAAAAATCATCTGCGGTCTCTAGGTATATTCAAAAAAGATAACACAATTACAGTAACCTCAAGAAAGAACATGGGAATCGCGGCGAGAGCGAGACAGCATGTGAATGGAATGAAGAATGCAACGCCTCCATATTTGTGCACCAGGAAGGGGAATCGCCAGAGATTTCCTGCAAGAACATTATCTTACTTTCTTCTCTCCAACTAATCATATCACTTTGAATGATTTGAGTGATACAACATCGTGTCACATATTTCTCGCCTTTCAAAAAGCTAAAGTGTAGTCTTTTCTCGAATAACTCTCCAGAGCTCAAGTCCCTAGATAGTATGAAATTCAAGCGTGGACTACCGTAACCAAAATACCGTACCCAATCCGAGAGTGAAGGCAGCGATGGCCATAAGGGAGTCGGTCCCGCTTGCCCAGTTCCCGCGGATTCGGTTCTCATCCCCGGCTCCTGAAATTAATCTACACTAAGGTTAAAAGCTAAATAGTTTTAAAGAACATTTTTTTAAATCCTTTTTGCTAGTTTTCACCCATTCAAAGATGTTCACTCATATCTTCAGCAAGCATAATAACATTACCCCGCGTTTTTCCCCTTAAATGTTTTTGAATCTATTAGAGTACAAGAATGTTCCATCATGATTCGATTTAGTCATTTTTTATTATTTTGTTGCAACTATATTCGAACAATCTGGATTAACTACTGTTCACCTTTCTTTATATACTGCTGTCTGACATTTATGACCTTTCTAAAAAGCAGATCTAACCTGTTATGTCTTCGAAAGGAAACTCCACATCTCCTTCAGGGACGTAGCCTTTGATCGCGCCGCTTAACTGAAAGAGCGGGAAAATTAAAATAAAAAAAAATAGTAAAAGATAAGATGGTGTCAGCGCTTCCTCTCGACAAACAATGGAAACGAGTTTGAACCAAGAGGGAGGAAGGGAGTCAATCTGACGGAAGCTGAGGAAAATGAGGAAGCGAAAAAGAAGAAAAAGTATGAAAGAGGAAGAAAAGGACTTCATCACGTGTTTCTATCAGCAAAAGTAATCACGATAAAAAAGGAAACGAACTCTTAAAGTTTCTTGCTTGCAATCGCTCAGAAAGTGCTACTTTTTGTTAAAGCAAAAAGATAAACACATTTTCGCGGTAACAATGAACCGGTTGTCCTGCGACTTTGGCAGAAAAGCGAAAACAACTTGAAAGTCGTACACGCATACGTTTTGCATCGTAAGACGAGAGAAGAATGCGATATCCTACTACTATTTCCGAGCGAATAACTAAGCATATATAAGATATACTATATTATATACATTTATACATGTACATATATATGAAGGTAAAAGCTGACATGTTTAGCAAAGGGCGGCAGAAGAGACTCGTGAACGCGCTCCTCGCCGCCGCGTCCCCCTCCGCCTCCTTCGTTCCGCGTCCGCCGTGGCGATGCCGGACTCTCGCGGTGCACGCTGCTGCCCGCGACGGACATTGTGCTCTTCAAATCTGGTGAAAAAAATGAACAAAATATGTATATGTATTCCTTCGAAATATATCCACTCTAATAAAACATATCGCACAAAAATTAGAAAGAAAAAAACATTTCACCTTAGCCCATTATAATCCGGCTACAACAGAAAAAAACAGTCAAGAAAAAGAGATTATAAATTTTTAGAAAATACATAGTAAAGGGAATAAAATAGAGTTTTCAAAACTACTACCAGTTTGCAAAGCTTCCTTCGATCGAACGCGTTTTTCGTCCCGTCAAACGCTTCTTCTGCCTGTCTGCACCATCTCTTCGCCGCCTGCAAACTCGCGTGTCTCGGGGCGAAAGGGGATAAACTTCCCTCTTTTTACAACGGAACAAAAACCTTAGTAATGTAGTTTGTTGGCAGAGCCGTTCAAATATGAATATACTGTAGTTCAGAGGGTCAGGATGCGTTCGTACGGACGAGTGGGCGGTGTTTGAGCGGGAGAAGGGAGTGAGTGGGTGAGCTGTTAGAGAGCGAGAAATAAAGAGAGAGGACTAGAGAGGGGAGGGAGAGATAGAGAGAGAGAAGGAGAGGGAGACAGAGAGGCGAGTATCCGGTTCGTCGTTGAGGTTGGAGGCCGTGGGTGCGAGTAAGCCGGGTGGTTGGCTGGCAGGAGGTAGCTGAGACATGGCCGAGGAGAAGGAGGAAGAGAGAGGAGAAGATCTCCCGTTACTAGAACTCATCGGACACTTCATCGCGCATCATCCATGGAAATTCATCTTTTTCGGTAGGGGATTCTCTCTATCTTACAATTTATCTCTCTTCCTCTCTCTCTATTTCTCTTCTCTCTCTCTCGCTCTCTTCCCTCTCTTCCTCTGCCTCTTTTCACTACCGCTGCCCACCCTTAGATATCGTGTGTTGAACACATGATTTTGTCCTAGAAAAAAATATTCAATGAGAAATAATTTAATTTAGATACTCATTTTTCTTGAGTAGTTGATGAATGATGCTGATTTGACCTTCTCATCCCATTCCAGGTGTCACCCTTTCCCTGCTTCTCTCCTCTGGCCTCACGCGTATTCGACTCGAAACGGACATCCGAAAGTCTTTCTCGCCACGTCATTCTGATTCATCCAGGCACGATCTCTTTCTTCCCCGTCTCTCTCTCCCTCTCTCTCTCTCTCTCCCTCTCTCTCCCTCCCTCTCTCTCTCTCTCTCTCTCTCTCTCTCTCTCTCTCTCTCTCTTTCTTTCTCTCTTTCTCTCTCTTGCTCTCCCCCTCTCTAATCCATCTCCATCTCTCTTTTTCTTTCTCCCCTTCAGGGAGCTGCAGGCCTACCTCGACTTCTTCAACCTCACCATCTTTCCGCAGCGGACATTTGTTCACTTTTCCGCGCCTGCCGGTGGCAATCTTCTCGATGAAGATGCTCTGCAGGCAATCGAACGGTCAGTCATTTTTTCCCCTTTTTTTTACTTTTACTCCTTTTTATTATATATATATATATGTTAAAAAAACATATTTCTGTGTCAGCTTCAGCACTAATATAATTGCTCCTGCCTTTTCGATTATCTCTCTCTATCTATTTCTCTCTCTCTCTTTTTCTCTCTCACTCTCTCTCTCTTTCTCTCTGACGTACCCTCTCTCATTCAACAACCTTCTCTTCTTCCTACTAAGTACACCTTACGCCTAGGGCGCGCATGCTCTCTTCCGGCACTGGCTGGGCGTAGTCCAGGAGATGCAAGAGTTCTCTCTCTCTCTCTCTCTCTCTCTCTCTCTTTCTACTTCATTCTCTGTCTATCCCCCTCTCTTTTACTTCCTACATCTCTCTCTCATTCTTTCTCTCTTTCCATCCCTCTCTCTCACTCTCTCTCTCTCTCTCTCTCTTCATCCCCCTCTCTTTTACTTCCTACATCTCTCTCTCATTCTTTCCCTCTTTCTCTCTCCCTCTCTCACTCACTCACTCTCTCTCTCTCTCTCTCTCTCTCTCTCTGTTTTGTTCTCCCCTCATCATTGTCGAGTCATGGCAACAGTGCTCTTCACTTTTCCACTTTCACTTCGTACTGTTCTCTCGTTTTCTTTTCTTCTCTCTTGTTTTCCATTTCTTCCTCCTTTTCTCTCTGCCTCACCTTCTCTCTTTCTCTCGCGTAGTTCACTCTTTTCTCTCTTCTCTATCGCTCTATTTCTCTCTCTCCTCTTTATTTCTCTCTCTCATTCTCTCTCTCTCTCTCCTCATGCGCAACCCATGCTTCCTATCTTCTATATTCCTATGCGCCCTTTGCCCTCAACATATTACAACCAGCAACAACTTGCAGCGAAGCGAGTAGAACAGAATGACAAGCCACGAACTATTTTGTCGCTTTGTTATTCTCTCTCTTTCTCTCTCTCTCTCTCTCCCTCTCTCTCTCTGCCTCTCTCTTTCTCTTTCTCTACCTCGCCCTCTTCCACTCTTTCTCTCCGCTCTCTTGATTTCTCCCTCTCTCCGAAATAAATCTCAGCTGATCGCTGTTGTTAACTGAAGCTGTGAAAATGTTTGAGAACGCAAAGAGGCTGAAAGTCAGATTGCTCGTTTGCATGCAGATAAACATGCACACAGTATTTCGAATTCTTTATATCTTTCTCTCATTCTCTTACCAAGGAGGGGAAAAAAGGAGAAAAATAAATAAGCCTAACAAGTTAGGGAAACAAAGAAGACGAAGTAGAGAGAGAGAGAGAGAGAGAAAGAGAAGAAAATGAGTGAAAATAAGAATACAGTTGATACTTCTCTTTGTGTTCTTCTTTTTATCTCAAAAATCAGCGTCGTATTGCACTTTTGGTAGAGGAGATCTTTCCACACATTTTATGTACGTACAGGTGTATATATGCAGTCCCTCATGCACTTAGAGTTTTGTGTATCTCGCTCTCTCCCTCTCTCTCGCTCTCGCTCTCTCCCTTTCCCTCTCTCCCTTTCCCTCTCTCGCTCTCCCCTCATCTCTCCCTCTCTCCCTCCGCTCTCTCTCTCTCTCCTATATCTCTCTCTCTGTACACTCTCTCTCTCCCTTCCTGTCTCTCTGCCTGTCGCTCTCTTCCTCATCCTTTCTCTTCGCTTGAGTTCCCGTTGCGAGTACCAACCTTGAACTCTTTCTTACTAATGCCGACATACTAAAATCTCTTATGGCTTGATGCGTAAGATGACAGAACTGTGTCCACTCATGCAACAGCAAAGCGTACACAAAAAAAGGCACAGAGAGAGACCTTTGCTTAGGAGAGAGAGAGGGATAGAGAGATGTAGAGAGAAAAGGAGGAGTGACAGTCAGAGAGAGAGAGAGAGAGAGAGAGTGAGAGAGTGAGAGACCGAGCGAGATAGAGAGAGACCGTGAACGAGATAACAAAAGTATCTTAAGATTTAAAAACAATTCCCTGACATGTCTCACTCTTGTCTGCCCACGAACTTTGCCATGACTATAACAGAGCCAAACGGGTTTGACCAACAGGGGCAAAGGAAGAAATAGAAAAAAAAACTAATTGCAAGTAACCAAATGACGAGAACGCTCTTCTGTCTTTCAATCTCATCTTCTTGTGACTTCTTGAACATCGAGCAGATCATGGCACACAAAATCTATGTTTTTCTTATTTAAAAAAATAATATTTCTGTCATTATTATTCCAAATTTGCAAGGCTTTATCTTCATAAATAAATAAAAAGAGTATCTGCTGTAGGATTACGAGGTGGCGATTATTTTCAGGTCCTCCCGATCAATGTTTTCTTTTCTAAACTGTATTCGTTTTATGCATTTATCCCCTTTTGCTTTGCAGGGAGATTAAAACGTGACACTTCAAGCATATTGTTTCAAACAAGCATTTAATTTGTTTCTATGTACATATATACTTAGTTAGTTAATCCCATTTCAGGTTAATTTAAAATGAGGTCAATATTTTTAGTGAGTATAAGTGGTTTTTCTCTAGATTTTCCTTCCTCCCTTCCTCTTTTCTCCCTCCTGCAGACGGAGAAAGAAGGCATGGAGGCATGAGTGTATTTTCAGTGTGGATAAGCGGATTACTGATCGGCTGTCGAAGAGGGCGGTCGGCGGAGACGGGCTACGGGCATGCGATCCGCTATGCAACATCAACGCGCCCTATCACTTCTTTGTCGTCAGTGCTCTCTCTCTCTTTCTCTCTCTCTCTCCCTTTCCCACACTCTCTCTATATCTCACACTCCCTTCTCACCTCTCACTCTCTCTTCTCACTGACTTCCCTTATTCTTTCGAATTTGCATCACTCTTTTTTCGGCCTCCTCCTCTCGAAATTGCTGACTCTTGCTGCTGGCATGATCTCTCTCCCTCTGCCCAACTCTTTTTCCTCACTCCGAGCGATGTCCTTCAGGCCACATTCATTGTCGGCCATCGACACCCCCCCCCCTCTTTGGCACGCTCAAGGCTGTTCATTCTCTATCTCTCTTCATCTGCTCTCTCTCTCTCTCTCTCTCTCTCTCTTAATCTAACTCTTTTCTCCTCTCTCTCTCACTCTTGCTCTTCATCGCTCTCCAACCATTTCTCCTTTCCTTCCTTTCTCCCCCGAGGCATTTTCCGGCTGGCCTCTCAACGTACGCGTTGAGTGGGGAACCATTACCGCGCGGCAAATGATGACTTGACTAGTAAGAAGCCGCTTTCCAAGGGAGGAAAGGAAGAATGCTCAAACTCAATCTGGCAACATCAACTTGACCCTGTCTCTATTCATTCTGCAGCAGTGTTCCGCTCGCAGAAAGGGAATGGCAGTGGCAGAGTGGAGAAGGGAAGAAGTGAGACATGAACGAAAGAGAAAAGCAAGTAAATCTCAGAGAAGGCGTCATTCTGGAGAGTGGATGGCTGACGTGGCCAGCGAAAGAATGAGACAACAACCTCTCGTTCTCTCTTTCTCTCGTTCTCCCTTTCTCTCTCTTTTATTCGTTTCGCTTATGTCTTTACCTACGTGCGTCTCTTTCTTTCTCTGTTCTCTCCATACATTCCTCTCAGCTGAGATCGAATGGTGGCATGCGCTTTGCCACACTGAAGAATCGTCTTTGCCATCTTCTTACGAAATCTCTTTCTTCTTCAAAAGAAGGAGAGGGAGAGATGGAGATAACGAGAGAGAGAGAGAGGGAATAGAGAACGAAAGGGTGAAATAGAGATAGAGACAAAGACCACGACAGAGAGTGAGAGACGAAATAAAATGCAAAACAGACAAGAGAGCAGAGAATGGAGCGTGAAGACAGATGAAAGATATATTAAAATGGCGTTTTGATTCGAGTGAATGCTATGTTTGGACTTCTCACCAAAGATGGGATCGTCATTATGTTCGGCAAGTGAAAAGAGAAGATAAGGAGAGCGGAGATCGAGGGAGGGCCAACTTCGGGGAGGCAGTTTCAATCCTCGTTATCTATCGGCTTCGGCTGGGAGATTTTGTGGCGCGCCTCAATAACAATGCGACTGGCCGGTGGGAAATGTTATGGCAGGGATATGTACAGGAAAAGTAAACAGAAGGAGAGAAAGAGGGAGAGATTCCGGGATTGTGAGAGAGGGAGAGAAAGAGAGAGAGGGAACCAGGAACTAGTTAGAGTTTAGTACTCCGCTGACCGCGTCTACAAGTGAGGCCAAGCGAGGATTTGTGACGGGCGGTAGAAGAGAAGAGAAGAAGGCCGCGGGCGCTAATCGCCAGGCCGAGTGTTCTTTTGCATCTTTTAGCCTTTTTTCAGGCATACTTTACAAAAATACGTTTGGGGAATCTCTTAACGCGTTCATCGGAAAGTGCGAAGAGTAAATTGCAGAAACAGAATGGGAACAGGCCCACTTATGCGCTGCATTCCCCTTTTCTCTCGTACAAACTATTTTTTGCTCGAAGAAACAGAAGAAGATGAAGCGCAAAACGTACCCATTTACGAATCACTTTACCAAGAACATGAAAATGACTAGGTAACTACTACAGAGAAAAACTAAATGAGTAAATTTTGCCTTAATAATACATCGTATGAATACACCAGCAGAACAAGTATATTTTACAATAAAATTCGTCTTGAATACACATGTAAAGAGTTTTATTTTAATGTGTTTCAATATTTTATTAAGTTATTTATAATTTGAATAAGATATTTGTCATAATGAAAAGAGAGATAAAATAATAACAAAAAGATCCTCAGAAGGAACTGCGCGCGGAACGACGCGGCGAGAATGGCGACCGCTTCTTCTCCTTCCCCTCTTCCCGCTTCTCTGGCCGTCCTCTCTTCGTCGCCTCCCACTTCTCGCAGATCTCCATCAATGGTAGGAGGCCAACGAGCCATACAAGGGCGAGGCAGCATGGGATTTAGAGAGACAGGAAATTCAATATGTTAGGGTTGAGATTTTTGTTGTTGTCTAAAATTTTTTTTTTTTTATATTATTTATGAGTCGATTTTATTGTCGAAAACGATCAATAAATGGCTTTTTTTATCGTGTCTGCGCGATTTCTGTCTCGTCTTTATTATGCCTAATACTTTTCTTTTTCAGAATCGTCGCCGCGGATGCGATTGGCGCGTGTCTCTTCAGTCGTTCTCTTCTACTTTGCGAGGGCAGACAATCCAAAACGATTCGACGATTACAAGAACATGTCGCTCACAATGTTCAGGGAGAGCAGCGAGGAGGTAACTGGAGACAGGAGAGTGAAACTTGGAGAGAGAGAGAGACAGAGAGAAAGAGATTGAGAGAGAGAGAGACTTAACGATGCTGGGAGAAAAAGGTGCGCAGCGGAAATGTAGAGATAGAATAATTGACGGAAATCTTGTGGCAGGAATGAGAAAGTAATAATATGTTTATTAAATGAAGATAGTATTGAATATCTCCTTAAAAATTGGCGAATTGAAGAGTGAGTTTTGTTTTCTTTAAGAATGCTCGCCCCCACGTTGTCCGTTACGACATCTTCGGAGATCTCATCGCTAACCATGAGATGATTCGGGGAGCTCTTGAGGTCAGTCATCATTCCATCTTCGTCTTTATTTATAAATATTTTTTTAATGTTCACACCTTAAAATTATTTTATGCCATTTAGGTTTCCTTTCACTTTGCATTGCTTTCTTTTTCTCTGCATTACTCTCTCTCTCTCTCGCTCACTCGTTATCTCTTGCTGTCTCCTTCTTTCTCTCACTCTTTATCGCTTGCTGTCTCGTTCTCTCTCTCTCCTTATCTCTTGCTGTCTCCTTCTCTCTCTCCCTCTTGCTGTCTCCTTCTCTCTCTCTCCCTCTTGCTCTCTCCTTCTCTCTCTCCTTATCTCTTGCTGTCTCCTTCTCTCTCTCCTTATCTCTTGCTGTCTCCTTCTCTCTCTCCCTCTTGCTGTTTCCTTCTCTCTCTCACCTCTCCAACTCTCTGATTTCTGTGCCCTCAGGCGACTGCCATGATGTCGATAGGCTTCGGTCTCCTGCTGACCTTCGTTGCCCTAGTGGTGATCCGTGACTGGCCCCTCCGGCAGGTTCCTTTCCTCACCTTCTCGGCCGTCTTCACCCCGCTTCTTGCAAGTTTAATTTATTTTCAGCTTTTGTTTATTCCACGTTAATGGCTTATATTTTGTATGTTCCTTTTAATTTTTTTTATGAATAAAAAAAGAAAAGCCAACTGCTGTTCTGTCTTGTTTGACCCCACTCGGCAGGCGACGGCAGCTGGCTTCGGAGTGCTGTGCTGGCTCGGCTTCCCTGCCTACTCCATCCAGTGCGTCGCGCCCTTCCTTGTACTCGGCATTGGTCAGCACCGAACACTTTTCTTTTTTTATTCCTCTACCGTATTTTCTATATATCTTTTTAATACCCTGGGAGGGGCACTATTAGAGGGAGGAGTTCTACTAGAGCGAGCATTTTGTTCTAAAAAAGAATCATAGTTTGATTTTAAATGGAATCATCTCCGGAATATCCGTTTTACCGCAGCTTGTGAACGAATTTGCATTCAGTTCATTGGGAAGAGCATCCCATGAACCTATTCGAGGTTTGTCTCGAGCTGAGGTATTGGACAAGTAGAGGGGGGGTACTATTAGGGGGGGGGGTCTAATAAAGAGGTAGTAATAGAGAAAATACGGTATTCACAAGTTCCTTTCAAAAAATAAATAATTTTAGTTTCCTTATGTACATACACCAATTAAATGTTCACAAATATTTTTTTCAAAATTATTTATTTTTATCAAAAGAAGTTTGTGTATTGTTTGAATTGTTGACGACGATTTCTCGAGGCGTCGACGACGCGTTCATTCTCTTCCACACGTGGCAGTCGGACGTGGCGGCGGGCGGCGGCGCCAGGGAAGAAGACGTCGGCCGCCGCGCCGGCCGCGTCCTCGGCGCCATGTCCGCTTCCATTACTATCACCTCCGCCACGAACATCATCGCATTCGCCGTCGGCTTCTTCACGCCCACTCCTCAGGTCTCTTCTGGATGGTCAACACTTTTAAAAGATTCTTATGCAAATTGAATGGAATGAGATGGTGAAGTCGAAAGGTGGAGAGAGAAGGGGAGAGAGAAAGAAAGAAAGAGAGAGAGTATGCTAAAGATGAAAGAGACACAGAGAGAGAGAGAGTCATCCAGATGAGTCTGTTCTGCCTGGCGACCGCCCTGGCTCTCCTCTTCGACTTCCTCCTAACCTTCTCCTTCCTCGTGCCCGTCGTCTCTCTCCTCTCTTCCTCCTCAAGCTCTGCCGACTACGCTAAGGCGCCGCAAGAACCGACACAGAACGAGTTCGTTTAATTTATTTTACGTTATTGGATGGGCATTTCACTGTACATTACCTACGATTTCTTGTCCATCTTTTTAACAAAACTTCCGATTTGAGACCTTACTTCATATGTCAATATAGAATGAGACATTCGTATTATTTATAGGAGAGCATTCACCGAAAAATTGTGTGAGATTTCAAATTGCCAAGGTCCTTCGGGCAAAACTCGGCCCAGGCCGCGCCGCCTAGCCCAATATTACAAGGCCCGGAAATTTCCTGCGGGCCGGGCCGAGACGTAGGGACCGAAAGGCGGGGCTCCCCAAAAAGTTTGGGCCCTATTTTCAGCTCTCGACCCAACCGGACCGATCTGTATAAGCGAGCGCAATCAAATAGCACACTTTCTACTAATCTAGAAGGATTCCCGGGCATTTCCTTTAAGGAGGTCCTACTTAAAGAAGAGAAACATCTTCACATTCTGCATTTTATCAACTGCATATTCTTATTTAGGAAATCGTGAATTGTATGCATAAAAGAAAATGAAATAAATGTAAGGGTTCTTTTTGTGAGGAAGGCCACGCTGTCGCCGCCGCCGCGCCCGACTCGCCACTCTCGCGCCGTCGCGTGGTACGCGGGAGCCGTGTCTCGGCGCGGCGGCCAGGCCACTTGTCTCGCCGCGCTCATTGCCATCCTCGCCTTCGCCACTGTGGGAGGTTGGCACTTTTTTTCGCAAGATTTATTTTCTTAGCTTTGCTACAGCGCTAAATTGGAACGACATGTATAATTATTATAATTTAAAATAATTATTTTCTTGCACTTCTTCAGCCCCTCTCTCTCTCCACAATCTCTATCTCCCTCTCATTAATCGCTCTCTATCTTCTCAATTTCTATCTCCCTCTCTCTCTCCCTCTCTTTCTTTCTTCTCAATCCTCTCTCTCCTCAATCTCTCCCTCTCGCTCTCCTCAATCTCTTTCTCGCTCCCATAGGGAGGGCATGACAAGTCGACGTCTTGAAGACGGTGACCATTTTTCGATGGCCGCCTCCTACGCTCTCTCTCTCTCTCTCTCTCTCTCTCTCTTCTCCATCCTACTCTCCCCCTTCTCTCTCTCCCTCTCCAGTGCTTCGGATGAACACGTCATTCGAGCCAGCAAAGGCCTTCCCTTCCGACTCCCCTCTCGCTGGATCTCTCCAGCTCATCAAGCCAGTCTTCAATGACTCCTTCCCTCTTTCCATTTTCGTTCAGCGCCCACCCGACATTGCCAACAAGAACCAGGTTGCCCTAACGCCGAGAAGAGTACGGTAGAGTGACCAATGCTCACCGTATCCCTCCACTTCTACAGTATCTCAAGTAGCCTACAGTAACCCACTTCTCTCAGTACACCGAGTTCTACAAGATGGTGGATGAACTCGAGGCAGTCGAAGGCGTCTTTGATCGAGAGCGAACTCTGCTCTTCCTCAAGGTTGTCACCTTCAAGTTTTATTTATTTTTAAAGTTTCAATTTGGATGGATTTTTCTCAATGAATACAAAATGTCATGCAAGTGTTATTCGTGTGGATTATACTCTTCTGAACAGACGACACTGAATGGAAAATGATTGGAACTTCTGGGGTTTTTGAGCATAAAGTTCTTTATGCAGCGAATAAAAGAGAGATAGAAATGTTAACGGTAAGTTTCGTATACTGTTTCCCATCAATGAATAGCTTCTCGGCAAGATTGAGACATCATCTAGTTTGAGATGAATCTTCAAAGTTGCATGGAATGCAAGGATGGAGGATAAGATCGCCTGAAGCAGCGGTATTTGATACGTTAAGGCGGGATTACGGTAGATTGTCGTGCCAGGAGTACGAGCAGTTCGATCGCGGTCTGAATTCCATGCTGCGGAAGCTCTTCTTCTTCGCTGAGGATGACATGGCCGAGAAGCCCGCGAGCTACGCGAGTCTTCCTCACTTTCTCGAGCTACTCGACAACCCCATCACCATCCAGGTCGACAGGGATCACAATGGGTTTGTATTCTTCTCTCTCTCTCTCTCTCTCTCTCTCTCTTTTCTCTTTATCTCTCTCGTTCTCTTTCCAGGACCACGAAGCTCCGTCGTTTCCAGATGGTGATTATGTCGAAAGGGATGAGCGAGTGGGCGAAGCGAGCCGAAATGGTCGAGTCAGTCCGCCGCATCCTCAAGGTATCGGCGATTCCACGTATTTAGAGATCTTCTCAAGTGCATAGTATACTGTAGGGGAAAGATATTGTAGAGGTTAGGTAAATATGTACACATAAACTGAACTTGCTGTCTCTTGGAAGAAGCCGAGTCCAATCTGTTTTTCTCGAGGAATCTTTCCGTTTCCAGAGCTATCCGTCATTCAACGCGACTCTCTTCGATGGTGACTCAGCCATTCTTCATCTTCTTCTCAATGTCGGCACTGACTTGGTCAGATCAAATTCTTCTGCTTCCCTTTTTAATTAGGGAATATTCTTACCATTAGTTAGGAAAGACCAAAAAGAGCTCGAGAGATCGAAATATGTTGTTCATTCTGTCGTCCCTTTATTTCTCTATTTCTAACTCCCTCTCTCTGTTTCTCTCGTTCTCTCTCCGTGTTATTCTCTCTCTGTATTCATTCCAGTCCTTCTCTGGTTCTCTCCATCGCTCTCTCTTTCCTTCTGTCCCTCCCTCTGCATTCCATTCCCTCTCTCGCTCTCTCTTTCTTCGCTCCCTCTCTCACTCTCTCTTTCTCTCTCTCTCTCTCTCTCGCTCTCTCTCTTCTTTCCTCCAGATCGGTTCTATCCTCGTGACGGTGCTCTCGATGGCCATCGTCTGCTCCTTCTTCGTACAGAGTGCACATGCCGTCCTGATCATCACTTCAATCATTGCCTCCATTTGCTATTGTCAGTATTTGCCCTATTTGTCTCTTTCTCTCACTTTCTCTTCCATTTCCGTGTTTTGCCTCTCTTTCCCTTTCTTTTCTCTACACACACACACTCTCTCTCTCTCTCTCTTTCTCTTTCTCTTCAGGCCTGGTTGGCGTGTTGTCGTGGTGGGGGGCCGATTTGGATCCGGTGACTCAGGTGTGCAAGAAGAGATATAAGAGATAGAGCTGAAGCAGTAGCATTCAACAGGTTGACGTCCTCCTGGCCACTGGCTTCTCTGTCGACTACACTGCACACATCGCATTCCACTTCTGCAAGGCGACTGGCACGGCGAAGGAGAGGATCAGGCTGGCACTACAGGAGATGAGCACACCACTCGTGCAGGTCAGGGAGGGAGAGAAAGAGAGAGAGAGAGGCAGAGATGGAGAGACAGAGAAAGAGAGGGAGACAGAAGAACGGAGAGAGGAAGAGAGGAAGAGAGAAAGAGGGAGAACGAGACAGAGGGAGAGAGAGACAGCGATGCAGAGAGAGAGAGAGAGAGAAAGAATGAGACAGAGAGAGAGAGAGAGAGAGAGAGAGAGAGAGAGAGAGAAGGGCATCTCTGCCCCGAGAAAGACAGAGTGAGAGAGAGGGCCAACTCGTCCGCTCCAGGCTGGAATCTCCACTCTCCTGTGCATGCTTCCTCTCATGTTTGTCCGTACCTACGCCATTCTTGCCTTCGCCAAGACCGTCTTCGCCGTCGTTCTCCTCGGCCTCTTTCACGGTCTCTTCATCCTCCCGGCGCTCCTCTCGCTCCTTCCTCCGCCTCGCTCAAAATTCGCCGTTTGAATTCCCGCTCTTTTTCGTGAATTCCAGACGCGATTCAGCCACCTGTGACTGCTGTATCAGCTGCCTTTTAGCAAAATGCAGACCCAGAAATTGATGTATTCCACTATACATATGTAGAATAGGCGTGGCTCCCCTGTGCCCAAGAACCAGGCATATTAAAGTCAGGGGCATTTATTTGTAAATATTTAATTTAGGTACTTTTTTTTGAACTTTATTTCGCGCCTTTAACGGAGCTCATTTCCATTATACGTGTCGCCATTCTCTATCAACGATGCCAGTTACCCAACGATCAGATTGAAATTTACTCGCCGGTTGTTTTATTGAAGGCATACATGGAAAGGAAGCCATACGTGTACGTTTTTTTATATTATTCAATTTCTATTCATTAGTTGTTCTGCACTCACTTGCATCTAGTAAAGTTGATTGAATAAAAAATCGTTTTAATCCAAAGAGATACAATGAAAATACAACGGTAAAAATGTTGTCGCAAAAATGAATGCGGAACAAGGACAGGGCGTCATGCAGAACGCTTGTTTATGAGACTGGGACAAAGGATGAGAGAAGCGAGAGCGAAAAAGGAGGAAAGGGGTGAGGGGACGGTTCTCCTGCCTCCGCCGCCAAAGTACGCGGACTGGGCGCCGCCTCCACCTCCTCAAGAAGAAGAACAATAAATAATATGAGTTTCAATGTCGAATGGATGTAGAGTGAATTACACACCGCCGCCAACTTAGAGGTAGGCTGAAGTCGCACCGCCGCCGCCGGAGGGAGCAGGAGGGGGGGGGGGGAGCAAATCCGCCGCCAGCGCCGCCCACCGCGGTCGTCGTGGACGCGCCTCGGCCGAACGGCGCGCCACCCACGACAGTCATCGTCGAATTTCCTGAATGAATTAATGAATTTTTTGTGAAGTTTCTTACTGACCATCCAAGCCATGCCCATCCGTCCATGGAAAAAGTAATACTTCAATGAAAGTAATACCTGGGGGCTCGGCCGACTGCGGTCATCGTGGATGCTCGGCGGGCGACGCCGTCATGGTGGAAGCTCCGCCATCGCCAAGCAAGGGGGCAGGAGGGAGAGGGGATCGAGAAGAGCCGCCGCTGCCGCCAACGCAAAGTACGCGCACCACGGCGTGCCTCCACCGCCGCCGCCAACGCGAAGTACGCGCACCACGGCGTGCCTCCACCGCCGCCGCCAACGCGAAGTACGCGCACCACGGCGTGCCTCCACCGCCGCCGCCAACGCGAAGTACGCGCACCACTGCGTTCCCTCCACCGCCGCCGCCAACTCCGAAGTAATATTTCTAAATACACAACTGTTTGCAAAATAGAGAAAAATCATAAGGCCGAGAGATTGGGTTGTGGAGGCAATCGGGAGCTGCCGCCACGGGAGTGGGAAGAAGTAGGCAAAGCACACAAGAAAAAAAAACCATTGCGACTTAGTGTAGCGGCAATGGTTATATCCATTGTCGTAGCTCCGAAGGGTAAAAACACTTAAAACGAGGGACTTATAACCACTGCGTCGTATCCATTGGTCAAAAACCATTAATCTGATGGTGAGCTCGGTGCGAATAACTACTGACGCAATGGTTTTTCTAATTGTAAGCTAGCGCTATGCCTCTTCTCACTTTCCCCAGTCACTTCGAATAGGCATTCCATTTTCATCACGTTCTTTCCACTGTCATCCCTGAAAAAGAATTATGCAAAAAAACACAACCAGTTCACTATCGGTGTGTACTAGAAGTCCCCCTCCCAGTGTTGTGCTGTCCATATCCGTGAGGATCACAGCAGGGCTCACATAACACGTTTCGCCACTACAGCGTTAACCATTTGCTAGCGACCTATCTCGGGCGGTTTTTCGCATGTATGGGAATAGTTCATTTTGAAATGGGCACCCATTCTCTCCTCCACTCTCATTGTTTCATACTCTCTCTCATATCTACTGGGGTAAATAACCATTCAGTCAAAACCATTGCATCTATGTGTTTTCTCCATATATCTATGATTCTCAATGGATTTTTCCCAGTCGTCTTGCGATTTCGCAATAGCAATGGTATTTTTTTCTTGTGTGAGGCCTGGCCGCGGCCCCCAAAGTAGACAGAGGACATCGTTGAGGTGGAAGACCGCTCAGATGATTGGAGATTCCGCCAAGGGAGGAGAGAACAATTGTTTAGCGTCTGTGCAAGCGAAGCGAGCAAGCTACTGATGCTAGGTATTTGGGTTTCGGCCTGGGAACTTTGCATTGAAGTTCTCTGGTTACCTAGCGCATACTTCCCCCAGGCGCCGTAACTGTTTGCTCCGTGGATCATAAGCCGACTTGAATATGTCATTCGAGTCGAATGAGCTATTGGAGGGGTCTGTACGACCACTGGGGACCGTGGTATCAGAAGGGATCCTTTCTTCGCGCTCTCCGCGCGAATATAAATCTCGTCTATTTGGCTTCCAGCCCGAGTCGTAGAAAAGTAGGAAAACCACAAGTAGTAGTAAGAATTCTAGATCAAAACCGAGAAAAGAATTGATGATCATTATTACTACATAAATTGGCGGCATTTATATTTGCGTGGACAACGCGAAGAAAGGATCCCTTCTAATCCCCCTGAATGCAGCGGAAACAAGGGTAGTTCGTTTATTTTGTACCTTTTCGAAGTTATATTGGAGTTCTGAATACGACCATTTTCCAAAATGTGGAAAAATTGCGAAAGGGGAAGCCGGTTTACTTTGCATTCATCGCCGCATTTCCACTTTTGGTACCCTTTTCGCTCGGCTGGATTTTTTTCTCGAGAGAATACTCGTCCAAAAAATTATTATTTTTGATTTCCATAATTTGTTTAATTTTTTTCTCGTGTCACCCTATAAAAATTTATTTGGTCTCTATTCTATTTTTGCTGAAGCCTTTTCTACTTTTACTACGCCGCAGACAGATCTGCAGATCTGACTTTTAGCAAAAGGTTTGTCGAAGTGTTTTGCTACTTATTGTTATCGGTGCGATGGTCTGAGCCTAATTGTCTGCGCGCTTTATCTGTGAAAAATCCACCCTCCTTTCTGCCTAACTGCTAGAATGAACATTTGGATGCTTTGAAATGTCATAATGAGTGGAGTTGAAAGAATTAAAGCGTATTGATAATGAAGCGTGTGGTGTAACAGTTTGCACCTTAGGAATCGGAAGTATTTCACGGCATTTTCCAAATGTTTCCAGTATTTCTCTTTTGTGCTTCTTGGATCTCCTCATAAACGTGAACAAGGTAGTAGAACGCTGGTTTATTTGTTAGAATGACTAGGGAAAGGAGGAGATGTGAGAGGGGAATGAGAGAAGGTGACAAGGTCCGCTCTAATATAGCGCGAAGTAGCCCGAAGTGGTTCCGAGGGCCCCTCCGCCGCCACCAACGGGGTAGTAGGCGGACTGGCCGGGAATCGCCTTGGCCCCTCCGCCGCCGCCTCCAACGCCAAAGTACGCGGACTGGGCGCCGCCGCCACCGCCTCAAACAGGGAACAGATGAGATGTCGCGAAGACAAATCCTGACATCACAAGACATTGCCAGAAGAGATGTGGAGAATTACAGACCCCCGCCAACTCCGTAGTAGGCCGAGGCCGCGCCGCCGCTTCCTCCGCCGCCATAGGGGGCAGGAGAGGGCGGAGCAAATCCGCCGTCAGCCACGCCCACAGCCGTCAACGTCGAGGCGCATGAATGGCAAAAAAAAATGCTTGAATCGTTCAATTTATTTGTTCTATTCTTTGAGTTACAACGCAAGCCACGCCCACTCGTCTAAGAAAGTCTCTCACTTTAACTGAGAATCCCTTGGGGCCCCCGCCGACTACTTTCATGGGGAGGCTCCGCCGCCAAGAGTAGCACCTCCGACAGGCGGTAGCCGATAGCCTGTATTTAAACTGACTATAAAATCTGATACCTCCGCCTCCGCCGCGAATCGATGCGCCACCCAGAGCAGTCGTGGTGGAGGCTCCGTATCCGCCAGGCGCGGATTCGACGGGATAGAAGGGGGCTGGAGCAGCGCCGCCCATGGCGGGCGCCCCGCCAGCCGCGAAGTACGCGGACTGCGCGCCTCCGCCGCCGCTGCCGCCTACCCCGTAGTAGCACGAGGCTCCTGATAATGTTGATAATAGTATAAAAAATTGCAAATACTTAAATGCTTCCAAATTGAGAAGAAATTTTAGGGCCGAGAGATAGAGTTATCGTGCCCACCGGGAGCTGCGCCTCCGCCGCCACCGCCGAGTGGTTTGTTTCCCCCAGTGTCGGGGGCGGGAGAGAAGTTGGCAGAGGCCTGACCGCCGCTGCCGCGGGCTGGAGCAGCGCCGCCCATGGTGGGCGCCCCACCAACCGCGAAGTACGCGGACTGCGCGCCTCCGCCGCCGCCGCCGCCAACTCCGTAGTAGCACAAGGCTCCTGATAATGTTAATAATATGTAGTATAAAAAATTCTAAATAAATGTTTCCAAATTGAGAACAAAATTTTAGCGCCGAGAGATAGGGTTGTGGAGCCAACCGGGAGCTGCGCCTACGCCGCCTACGCTGCCACCGCCGAGTGGTTTGTTTCCCCCGGTGTCGGGGGCGGGAGAGAAGTTGGCAGAGGCCTGACCGCTGCTGCCGCGGGCTGGAGCAGCGCCACCCATGGTGGGCGCCCCACCAACCGCGATGTACGCGGACTGCGCGTCTCCGCCGCCTCCGCCGCCGCCGCCGCCAACTCCGTAGTAGCACGAGGCTCCTGATAATGTTAATAATATGTAGTATAAAAAATTCTAAATAAATGTTTCCAAATTGAGAGCAAAATTTTAGGGCCGAGAGATAGGGTTGTGGAGCCAACCGGGAGCTGCGCCTCCGCCGCCACCGCCAAGTGGTTTGTTTCCCCCGGAGACGGGGGAGAAGTTGGCAGCCTTATGTTTTTTTTTTGCACTTTCAATGTTGAACTTTCTGAAGCGCGATTATTTCGTTGCCCTTTTGTATTTTCGATTTTATTTTTTAAATATTATATACATAATTACTCAGTAGCCCATGGCCATTCCAAATTCCTAGTCAGGGTACCAATTTTTGGCCCCTTAAAGGAATCGAAAACTGAGTGAATCGCGCTCTCCGCGTGAATATAAATGCCGTCTATTTGGCTTATGCTCATACTTCATATATACATAGTTGTGATCTCTCTACTTTTATTTGACGTCGGGCAGGAAGCGAAATAGACGGCATTAATATTCCCAAGGAGAAGACAGGATCCCTTCTGATACCCGGAAAGGATAGGAAACTAAGGGCTGGATTTTCCATGTTGCCAACTTCAGTATGAGAAAAATTGAATTTAAAAGTGCATCCTAGCCATATAGAAGCGACAGATTTGTCCATTTAATCGTCATTCTTCCATTTTTTCTGGTCGAGGGATCACCGGAAGTCACATCTGCGGTTACGTTCCCTTTCCAGGTTCCCCTTCCGGTTCCTCTTCCCGGTTCCGCTTCCCGGTTCAGCGGACCACCTTACATTCTTCATGTTGCAGTCGCGACCAGGGAGGTCTCCCTCAGCGTCAAGATCTTCTTTGAGTTCTGTGTGTAGTACTCGCTGAGGTTATTTGTTGTTCTTGTCCTTTCTTGGCGTACGTGACATTTCTAGCTGCATCAACCAGTCTTGCCTGTGTGGGGACTTCGTGAGCGGTCGCTTCTCCCAATTCTTGTGGTTTGCCAGGCGTGGGCGTGTGATTAAGCTGGTATTTGAACCCTTGCCCCTCGTCTTCTACATTCCAACGACAGAAGAAGTAGTTATGCGACTTTGACGACTAGTGGGATTGGAAGAAATGGACATTGAAATGAATAAAATTCGAAGAAAGAAAGAAAGCAGGAGGAGGTGATAGGGTGGGGAAGATTCGTTACAACTTACATGTATGTTACAATTTTGAGAACATCTTGAACAGTGAAAACGCTCCATTTTTTTGTCTCCATTTCTTTCCACTATGTATAGGCACTGTCAGTCCTCTCTCTCTGTCTCTCTCTCTCTGCCTGTCATCGAAAAATGGAATCACTCGATGTGAACGAGAGGTTCCAGTGGCATAACCTATATAGCGAATTATAATATTTTTTCGAAAACATTTTAGCGATATGTAAAAATCTTACTTCTTGTCTAAATACTCCTATTTTTCTAATAAAAAATTATTATGTAAATGTGGGTTTGTGTGTTTTCGTTTTTCAAAAACTTTTCCTAGAGTATTTCCCACAATTAATTGCATAAATCGTGCAAACCAACAAAGAGTTCGAGCGTTTATGGTAAAAACATTCATTGTAGCATCAACAGCTGCTGGCACTTAAAAATCAAAAGAGGAATGATATGTTCAAATACGAAGATCAATGGAATGAACAGGCAGCATTACAGCCGATAGCTCAAGTCTCATCAATTATACAATACTAAAATATGTGCCAAATAATGGGGCTACATGTTTACACTTTTTACAGACATATGTGCCCGAGTATGGGGAAAGTGGTAACATAAACAAAATACAACACAAGAGCCTACAATGTGAGCAAAAGAAGCAGAAAATTTCTGTAAAAAATGGAGAGCGTCCGAGTAAGAAAATACTAAGTCAAGAATATAAACAAAGAAATATTGAAATACTACGAAGAACGGGAGTATCAGCGATGGGTCAAAGCTTTGACCAGTCAATCTCCTCCTTTCCGAAGCGAACTAACTGAGCGTTCACTTTGGAGAAGCAGCGGCAGCCGAGAAAGAAGCGGGCACTTAGAGGGGAGGGGTGAGCGGTCTGAAGAGAACGAATCATGGACAGAGACGAACGAGAGAGAGAGAGAAATAGAGAGAGAGAGAGGGAGAGAGAGAGAGGAACGAGAGGGATACAGAAAAAGAGAGACAGATAAGAGAGAGAAAGGTAAAGAGAGAGAAAGAGAGATGAGAGAGAATAATGGAAGCAGAGATAAGATAAGTCAAGAAGGAAAAGGGGCAGAGGGTAAGAAGAGCGAGAGGGATAGAGAAAAGGGGTGAGAGATAAGAAAGAGAAAAAATTAAGGTAAGAGAGAGAGAAAGAACAGAGAGAGAGACGTAGAGAAAAGTGATTGCCGAACCTTAATAACCGCATGCTTCTTGGTATCAATGAATTTCTCCTTGCGATGCGCGAATCCCCCCCAGAGCAGAAAGACGATTCCTTGTCTGTGGGAAGAGAGGATAGAGATGACTCGGTCAGTGAAGGAGTACCAGCCAGCAGAGGAGTGAGAGTTCGCAGAGTGGCCACTAAGAAATATCCTGTTTAGTTGTTGTTTCATAAGGAGTACCAGCCAGCAGAGGAGTGAGAGTTCGCAGAGTGGCCACTAACAAGGGAATGGTCTAACCATAGGGTGGCGGATTGCAATGAATTATGGTTTTCCTGGAAGCTGAACTCTGAAAATGTATCCCAAAGTAAAAATTTTTTGCCCAATCGGCCCCAGGGCCCAGAAAGAAATCGATTAAAATCTGCCTTCCGATAAGGCTAATATTGTCAACAGCTTCAGCTGGCTGTTTTTCAAGCAGCTGCGTGGCCTAGTTGGTAACGCGGTTGCCTTCGGTTTTGCATGTCTAGGGTTCAAACCCCGTTCGGGCTGAAATTTTTGCATATATTTGAATTGATATTAGAGTTGCGAAAAAGGGCAAAAAAAAATTTTCAAACAACTTTTTATGCACAAATGAGAGAAGAGGGCATGATTCGATGGTCATTTTACCATGTCGTTTGCGTGCGGAAGAAAAATACATCTAACGGCTGGATAAGCGAGGTAGCACCAGCGGGGATATTGTGGATTGTCAGATTTGATCCCTGTGGTGCAACAGCTTGCATTGCGCCGTGGTCACGGAACGATGACCACATGTCGACACAGAGATGAAGGTCAGAATGTATTCCTGGTATGTACACGCAAGTCTCGAGCCAGTCGATCATTAGATTTTTGGTCATTATATGACTCTTTGCCGCGCGTACAACTAGGTTGAAGCACTGAAAAAGAGATAGACACGAATAGAAAGAAAAAGAGAAAGAAAGACATATGTATGGAGAGAGTCTAGAAAGACAAACTTGAATCGGAGGCTCATTCGGCGGAAACACTTATTTCGGCTCTGCCAGAACCACATAAAGCTTTGGCCCCAGAGTTCCATTTGCAAAATGCAGCGGCATAACTGTGTATGAGTGCGTTAGGGCGGTTGAGCTCTGTGCGACGACTTCCACTTTCTTGGATCCCTTTTCAGCGAGTGTCCTAGATTAGCAAGAATAAGCTATCCCAAAAACGAGAGCGAGAGAGAGAGAGAGAGAGAGAGAGAGAGAGACTAGCCGATGACTGTGCAATTCTTCACTACTCCGCTTTGGTCAGCATTCGCGACACGTGCAGGAGTACATGCAGAAATTACATCTGCAATCTTCTTCACATATTCTTCGGCTTCTTTTGATATTTCGTCTCTTCTCTGCATGGACTTCCGTGTCACAAATGCCGTAACTCGACGAGAGCAGATATTATTCGCTTTCTACAATTGCAATACATAACCAATATTTTACTGTAAATGAATTCGAAACGCGCCTTGAAGCGAGAAATCCATGAATCGCTTGCCAGGAAGGGGTGTGTTCTCGATTTAATGAGTGCGCAATTCGCCGAAGATCTTCATCATGAATCTCAACCCCTACAGAAAATATGAAAGAAGGAGAGAAAGAAAGAGAGAACACAAAAGGAATGATATAACGAAACACGAAAACCACACCTTCCGCAATTTTCTCCTTCACAACATCTCGCAACTTTATGGCCAGTTGTTGAAATCGATCCCGAATAGACGCTTTGATTTCGCCTTCCTCGATAAATTTTTTCTCCAATTCACGCAGCTTGTCCATGCAATTCGCATTTGAAATGAATCTATAGTGGTGTGACATAGTGGACAAGGCAGTTGTTCCTTTTGACGGGCTCCGGTAGAACTCTATTGCGCTGACAATCTGCGAGGGAGGCGGGCATTCAAATTATTAATTTTCTAGAAAAGTGACTTTTGCGCATCACAAACCTGCATCTTCTTTACATTCTTTCCCAGGAAAGACACCTCTTCTTCTTCGGGGGGAACGAGCGGTTCGTTGTTAACGTCATTTTCGGGATCCCAGTCGCTGTCGTCTTCATCTTCATGTTGCAGAGGCGTCTCGTACTCGTCGACGAATAGGGCATCAAGATGGGCTTCGTTCAGAATTTTGACGAAGGAGTGGGCGACTTTTAATTCTTCACGAGAGGGAACAGCGGTGCTATCAGCCAAACCAAACTGTTCGGAGAGCAACCGGATGACCACTCGCGGGTTAAACGACATGGTAAAATGACCATCGAATCATGCCCTCTTCTCTCATTTGTGCATAAAAAGTTGTTTGCAAATTTTTTTTTGGCCTTTTTCGCAACTCTAATATCAATTCAAATATATGCAAAAATTTCAGCCCGAACGGGGTTCGAACCCTAGACATGCAAAACCGAAGGCAACCGCGTTACCAACTAGGCCACGCAGCTGCTTGAAAAACAGCCAGCTGAAGCTGTTGACAATATTAGCCTTATCGGAAGGCAGATTTTAATCGATTTCTTTCTGGGCCCTGGGGCCGATTGGGCAAAAATTTTTTACTTTGGGATACATTTTCAGAGTTCAGCTTCCAGGAAAACCATAATTCATTGCAATCCGCCACCCTATGGTTAGACCATTCCCTTGTAAGAAATACCCTGTTTAGTTGTTGTTTAATGAGTACCAGCCAGCAGAGGAGTGCGAGTTCGCAGAGTGGCCACTAAGAAATATCCTGTTTAGTTGTTGTTTCATAAGGAGTACCAGCCAGCAGAGGAGTGAGAGTTCGCAGAGTGGCCACTAAGAAATACCCTGTTTAGTTGTTGTTTAATGAGTACCAGCCAGCAGAGGAGTGAGAGTTCGCAGAGTGGCCACTAAGAAATATCCTGTTTAGTTGTTGTTTCATAAGGAGTACCAGCCAGCAGAGGAGTGAGAGTTCGCAGAGTGGCCACTAAGAAATATCCTGTTTAGTTGTTGTTTCATAAGGAGTACCAGCCAGCAGAGAAGTGAGAGTTCGCAGAGTGGCCACTAAGAAATACCCTGTTTAGTTGTTCTTTAATGAGTACCAGCCAGCAGAGGAGTGAGAGTTCGCAGAGTGGCCACTAAGAAATACCCTATTTAGTTGTTGTTTAATAAGTTTTCAATAAACCCAAACTACGGTGCTCAATATACATACCGCACAGTTAGAGCAGCGTTCAGCATCAGAACTCCTTGGCGAGCCCAACCTTCCAGGCAGCCGTGGTCAGGCATCTACAGCATTTGCTTCTAATTTGACAGGGGGAGAGAGACAGAGATAGAAGAGAGAGAGAGAGAGAGAGTTGAAAGAAAAAAATTCCAAAAAAATATACAGACTACAAATGCCTCGACGTCCTCCTTCAACTCCTTGTAGATGTTCTTGAGAGAAGGCGGCGGGGGAACACCGCGTTTCACCGAGAAGGAAAGACCGTGCGCCTTCGAAGAAAAAGACATTTCCATGAAACCCAAATTGGAAACATCCGATATAATTTATAATAACCGAAAATGCCCTGCTGAACAGCTATTTAATTCATATCAAGTGGATCTTGAGAGCTACGCGGACAACAACAAAAATAAATGAAGTAATGAAAAGAGAAAAAGAACTCGCTCCTCACTTGTCCATCGTTGTGATAGGGATCCTGGCCAATGATGACAGCTCGTACAGAATCAAAGGGAGTCAGATCAAAGGCGGAGAAGATCTCGGCGCGCGGCGGGAAGATCTTCTTTCCCTTCAGAAAAACAATTCGAGAAAACATGAACTACTATTCTTTGAATTTATAAAACAAGAGTATTTAAAATAATACTTTCACTATAATCCAACTCAAAATTCACTTATTGTTAGGCTGGAAATCAAAAATGCTGTTGGAAAAAGGCAATATTATGCATAAATAATAAAAAGACCTGCGCATACTCCCTGCCGAGAAAGTCCTCGAGCTTCTTGATGTAGGCCTTGTCAAACTCTCCGCTGAGCACTCTCACCCAGTTCTCCTCTCTCAGCAGGGCACGCAGAGAGAAAGTCGCCTGATGCTTCTTCTCCGCTTCTCCAGTTCGCTCTTTCCTCAAGTCTTCCTCTGACTTACCGAACTCCTGAATTGTGCCTTCAACTTGTATGCCTCGGCGGAACATTTTCGATATCCTTCATCTTTATTATTGACAGGAATTCAACCATTTCAAAAGAAAATAGAAGACAACAGTAGTTAAAACATCAAATGGTTGGTTAACTTCAAGAACCCTGCGAAAAAAAAACTGACTATTTGTGGTTGAATATTCTCCTGCTGCAATCGGATGTCCACTTGAATCGCGCGAATTCTCTTCTCTCCCTTCTGCGGCGATACTTCTGAAGACGTCATTATTACAGCAAGCTCTATACTCCAATGTCTTCCTCCCTCATGCTACCGTACCCCTTCCCTCTCCATACAGTTTCCCAACCTGCTGCTACCGTTGTCGATTCTTGTCTTGTTCTCTTGAGCGCCGCTCTGACGAAGAGATCCGAAATCAGTGTTTGTTTCGGCATCCCTCCTTGGAATCTTCATCAAACGTCCCATACCTTCCAAGGAATTCCTTACGATAGTGTATATACCCGCCTAAACTACGGTATCATACAGTTCACAAGACATTCAATTTTAGTACGAATAACAACCTTTATTTAGCTGTTAATTAATAGAAGAGCTCGATAGACGTACAAATAGCAGGCGCTGAGAGAAGAAAAGCGAAACCTTTGCACACACAAAAACGACAGAAACATGGAGAGGACCAATGGAAGACCCAATGAAAAAACAGTTTGACAACGTTCGAGATTGTGAAAGTTGGAAAAGGGGTTCAGGTTGGATGCTTTCATTTTAAGGAGCCAATGAATGGGCTGCTTGCTACATGTCTATGACAACTACATGGTTAGTGGATATCGCTGTTTACTACGACAATATTAGAGAGAGAGAGAGAGAGAGAGAGAGAGAGAGAGAGAGGAGAGAGAGAGAGAGCATGCAAAAGCAAAGGGGCAGAGAGCGAGATCTGATTTCTTGGAAAACAACGTTCACATACTCATAACACGGGAGCCATTATTGCTACCCGCTCGTTCTCTGGTTAAAAAAAACATATTTGAGAGTTAATAGGAGAGACTAAGGCTGGTGAGAGGATGGGCGAGATGGAATACAACAGTATTGAAGAAAAAAAATTATAGAAAAATATCAGAGACATTATCCTAACACTCATGTATTTCAAGGGGTTTTAACAAAAGTGACACATCGCTTTGACAAGAATATCCCACTATCGCGTGTATGACAAGGTAAAGAAAGTATGAAATTTTTGAATTTCGCGCGCAAATAGAAGAAGGAAAATGTATATCAGCATCACAATTATGATGGAAGCAATCATCAAAAAGTACACGTAGCAGCAGAAATTGATGAGAGATGACGAGTGTAATAGAGAAGAAAGGTTAAAACAGCAGCAATTGAATGATAATAAAAATGAATGAATAGCATAGATTAGTAGCTTGTATATCAATTCTTTCAGTTAAATGCAAACAATATGACAACGGTAAATAAAAGATGGTTTCCTCAATAGCTTGACGGCTTTTAAGCTACAAGAAACTTTCTACAATGGATGAATGTCTTCGACAATTAATGAACATAGTACATGAATATTACACTTTTCACTAGACCAAATATTCCAATTATAGCGGAAGAAACCGTTAAAAGTGACTAATCATTGCATTCCTTGACGTGCTTCGTATTTCTCCTTAAAATCATGAAAGGTGTATGAATGATAAGTTAAGCTCACTGCCATACTAAAGGACAAAATGCTGGTTTTCTGATTTTGTTAAAATTAATAAAAGAAGAAAAGAAATGGAAATATTGGCAAGCTTGCACCCGTTGTAAATGGAGACTATAACCTCTCTTGCGGAGACGGGTTCTGCGAGAAAGAAGCATCGGAAGGGGTCTGGACGGGCACGGCAGGGACAGTGGTTGAAGTCGGTGGAGGAACTGATCTTTGGTTCATGGCTGGTGAAGAAGGGAGCGGTTCAAGGACTCTAGGTGGCCTAGAAGGGCCTGAAGAGGGGCTCTGATGTGGCCGGGGAAGGGGTCGGGCCCTTGATGGTAGAGGTGCGGAGTGCGGGGTGGAGAGAGTGGCTGGAGCTGTTTCTCCGTTCGGAAGGGCCGAAGAAGAAGATCCGTTCGTCTCTCGAGCCAGGCTCAGCTTCATTGCTAAAGAGGAAGATTCCTAAGAGAGATTAACTCTTTCCATTTCTTCAAAACATTCCATTTAAGGGAAACTAAAAGAAAATGTTTTTCTTTAGTTAGAAATAATAATAATATTAATTTAAAAAAATTTGTAATAAAATGGGAGAAAACAGCTATGTAACCTTTAGCAGCGTTCGCCGTCGTCGGCACTCTTACACCCGTCTCCTTGCGAGTTCGCGACGGCTTCTGAGGGGCGGGGCGAGCGCCAGCTGCTCCAGCCAATCCGAGCTGTTGGCTCTGATGAGCAGGCAGTGGAGAGGAGAAGGGTGCGGAAGCGGAGGGAGAGGACGAAGCGGCAGACTGGCTGCTGCCCTCAGGCTCTTTCCTCTTCTCCACTCCTCCGTTCCATCGCGAGTGCGAGGCGCGGCGGGACGCGTCTGCAAGAACAAGGAAGCATTTATGAAATGTAAATAAAGACCCGATGGAGGGACGAGAAAGCAAACGAAAGGAAAACGGCATTAATCCAGATTTACAAATAGATGAAGTCATCAAATGACGATGATTACATAAGAATCAAAATAATCTTCAACTCCGACTTGTCTGTCCTTCGTGTCCATCAGTCTTCCTCGTCTTTGCTGTCTTCCTTTCCTGTACGCCTCCCTCCGTCGTGGCTCCCTTGCCAGAAGAAGGAGTAGCAGAACGAGCAACGCTGCCTTCTTGCCTCACTCCGTCCTCCCTCTCTCCGTCTGCGCCTCCTCGCTTGTCCGCTCTCTCTGCTCCGTCTGCTTCGCTCTCTCCGTCATCCGTCTCTTCGTCTTCTTCTGCCTCGCCGTGCTCAATGTCCCCCTCTTCGTCGCTATCTTCAGCTGAAGAAAACAAAGAATCTCAAGCTTGTTAACTGTATGCTTAAATGCAATGAATACCAGCATTTAAGGATGAGGTCTTAGTAAAAATCGAGGCTAGAGAAGCAATATTTTTTTCTAAAGAAACACAATCTAACTGAATTTTATTAAATCAAAGGAAAAGTAAGCGTGGTATGAGAATGCGAACCTTGCAGCTTGGCCTTCTTCGTTTTGGGCGCCTCTCCTCCACCCTCTTCTTCGTCCTCTTCCTCTTCCTCCGAATCGTCCGTCTCGTCAGTCTCATCTGGTAAATGCATTATGTTATTATTTGCACTCTTACAATTATAGCACTCCTAAAATCAAGTTTCAAGCGCTTAATTTCTCTCTCTCTCTCTCTCTACCCCCCCCCCTCTCTGACACTCCTCTCTCTCTGACCCTCCACCTCCCTCTGACCCTTCTCTCTCTCTCTCTCTGATCGTCCCCATCTCTCTGAACTCACCCAAGTCGGAGTCATCGGTTTCGTCGAGTGCCTCAGCGACGGCGACCTTGTCGAGAAGGTAGTCCTTCTGCTGCATGAGAGAGAGCAGCTCTCTCTGCTTCCTTCTTATCTCATTCTCGTAACACTCGTTCTCCTTCAAATAACAGACATCTTATTTGTAACACTTAACACTTTCTTGCAACTTCACTAAAATCCTCATTACAAACATAAACAGATCGCTTAGGTCCCTTTAGAAGCGAAAAGGCCATAGATAAGTAAATGGTAGTAAACTAATGATTTTTATCAGCGAGTCTACCGGTGAATTGCAAATACAATCTATTTTTAATGTTGCTGCTGTCACATGATAACGTTCAAAATCACCAATTTGCATGTTTGTAAACAACAATCATCAACACACAAATGAACAAAAATTACTGCTAGTATCGCATAATTACTGATAATTAACAAGAGGAGAGGAGAATAGTCTGACATAAACAAGATGGCGAAAGCGATGCTTGAGAGTACGGTAATCGTTCTTCGAAGTTGAGGGTGAGTCATCGTGAAGCTCTGCGAGTCTGGCGGCGGCCTGTTGTAAACACAGAGAATATTTTCTTCTCCTTAAAAGAATAGAACAATCACATATGTTTACAGTACAATTTAATAAATAAGTATCTATATCAAAAGCAACATATCATTAGGTAACGTTTGAAAAAGCAATTCTTGACAATTCATCAGATGAACGGCAATAAATATAAAATGATATGCGTCAATTTATATAGTAAAAAGTAAAGCCATGCCTTCTTTGTCGCGTCGCTCAGTCCAACTCGTCGCTTCACCCCCTGCAGCAGAACGGTCTGCAAGAAATCATACTTTTGACCATGTCCTTTAAGGTTGGCAATAAAGGATGATTTAAGTAGCCAGCCTTCTTTGTACACAAAACAGAAGATACCATAATGAAGCCATTCTTACCGTTGCCGAGGGAGGGAGTCCGGAGATATGACGCAGGCCTGGATGAATGATGGCGCCTGCCGGTAAAGGTCCTGCGGCACGGCCTGGAGGGCCGAAGAGCGTTGCTGGCAATGGGCCATGTTAAAATATGGCAAAATAAAGTCAATAAAAAAGTAAAATTAAAAGTTTTTCACAGGAAAGGCAACATCCTTAAAAGAGCTAATGAAAAATATGACATAAAAAAAGAGTAAATAAGTAAATAACCGACAGCAATGCCACTAAGTATGAATGATTACCAGCAGGGAATCTCTGGACGGTCGCAGTGCCGGGCCGAGGGAGTGCGTTGTTTGCTGCCGTGGAGAGTGTCTGCTGTCCCCCCGGGCCCCCTCCCATCTTCGCCATTGGCACGATCTCTCCGCGTAGCATTGCGGGAAGTACTGCAATATGTTTCTGTCTTCCATTTATTCTGTACTTCAGTACTGTTCAACCATTTTTCATAAATTATTATGTTAACAACATTATTTTCGTTGTATTCCATGTTATTTCAAGTAAATCTAAAAAATATATTCAAAATCACATAGATATTGCTATATTCATAATAAAGTAACTTACTCTGCGAGGAAGATGAAACTTGAGCAAAGGCAGCTGCGGTGCCCGGTTCTCCCCTTCCACCCGCTGGTATTCCGGAGGGGTAGACCCTCGAGGGTGGTCGCTGCATCTTGCGTGGGGAGGGGGAGGGACCACCGATGGCTTGTCCGCCTGGGGGTCCTCCTCCACCCCCTGCCGTCACGGTCACTGGACCAGGACCGCCGCTCATCACTCGGACCACGCCACCTAAAAGCGGATAATAAGAAAAATGTAGATAAAGCTAGGAAAATGAGAAAAAAAAAGAATGAGCGCGAAAAGAGAGGAATGGACGTAGATTAGACGCTGACCATGCTGAATAGAAGTCACACTTGAAGAGGTGCAAGGATGGGCCGAGTGAGGGGAAGACGGCGGAGCCAAGGGTGGTGGCATGGCATTTCGTGCCTGAGGGGGTCCTCCTTGAGGAGGGGTTTGTGGTGGCAGGGCGGACAGCGGAGAGCCGCTTGGCCCGGACTGTTGCTGCAGGAGATTCTGTAACTGTCAGTCTTATGTTTTATCTATATTCATGTAAATGGTTCAAGTTTCTCCTAACAGTTTCTTCATCCTAGTTTTAATTAATTTGCCTCCCTTCAAGATAACATTATGCAAATAACTAGAACATAGTTTAAAACCATTCACCCAAATCTCCTGTTGTATGTATATACTAAAGGAAATTCAGCTTTGTAAACAATTTGGAATGAAATAAGATCAAGATATCACATATTCATTATAAGAGCGCTTGTAATGAAAGCGAGACTCGCAGGTAAATAGCGCTATAACGTGGTGCAATTGGTTATAATCTATAATTACTATTAATGATAAAAAAATTTTGGAATACAAAAATGTCTTCCGTACATGATAGTCGTTGGAGTGGGCCATCGACTTGGGTTCCTCCTTTGGTTTTGTCGACAAGATCTGAAGAATTTGTAACTCCGTTTCTTTTGTGCATACCGTTATGCTTTACGACTAGACAGAAGATGGGACCAACTAGAAATTTTATACCCTTACAAATCTTCATTCGAATAATTTTTTGAAAATATATAATAAAATAGAAAATGCATGTCGCCCACCGTCTTCAGTGTTCTGTGGTGATGAGAGGAGAGCGTGGTGGAGGGGGGCAGGTGGGGGGCCTTCTGGTGTTGAAGATGCACGGGCGGTTGCTGCTGCTGCACGGGATACGGTAGATTTGAGCCGGCCTTGTTGTTCCCTCCTCCTCCACCTTGGTTTCCTGCTTCACCAACCATGGCAGCCAGCTGATTTCCACGTCCAGATGCAAGAACCTAGGCAAGGGTGGACTATTCTTCACCTTCGACAAAGAAAAGCCAGTGAAATAGTTTGGTGATAGCAAATGAAGCAGGGGTAACAAATTTAAACATTCCAATGCTTAACTTGCTTTAAAAACTTTACTATTCATATATACTTTTAACACGAATGAATGAAAGGGAACCTGTTGCAGAGTCGGCCCGGCATATGCAGTCAGCGCTGTCGTTACAATCCTCGAGTTCTGCTTCGCATGTACTCTGGTGGGCACTGCAATGGACGGGCCGCCGCCTGGCTCGGATCTAGAGGGCATGATGGTGGGCGTGGACGACGGAGGTGGGGGTCCGCCTTGGGGTGGGGGTCCGCCCGGAAGTAGGGGTCCTCCCTGTCCAGGGTGGGAGTGCACTGGGGCTCCTTGGCTCGTGCTGACGGGTGGAGGCTGTGATAAGGTAGCTGGTTGTTGTTGTTGTGGGGGTAGCGGCTGTTCATGACTCAGCGGACTTGGAGCTTGCGGCGAAGGCAGAAGCTGTTGCTGCTGAAGTTGCTGATAAGTGGAGGGGTGGGCGGAGCCATTCGCGTCGTTGGTTGGCGCGGCCGCCGAAGAGGGAGTACGCGGCGGAGGCGGCCGGGGCAAGGACGCGGCCGCCCGACCTGGAAGGGGCGCATGCTGGACACTGGACACCAGCGGAGTCCGGGGCGGGCCTTGGGGGGCTCCACTCCGTGGCCGCGGCGGTCGAGGGTACTGCTGCTGCAAGAGATTACATACAATTACCGTATATCTTAACAGTCCGATAATTGCATCAGAAGCTTTTGTCATTCCAAAAGGTACCGTACCGTTTCGTGAATAGGAAAAACATTCACAAGAATCATCAAAAATAAATGAAGTGTATGAAGACCAGTTCAAAATACAAATTAGAAGCAGGTCTAATATAAAGCATCAAAATGGAATTAGCTAACCACACTAGTCACTCCTTCATGATTCGTTCCGCCGTTCTCTCGCGTCGTCGCCAGAGCCATCTCCTGCTGCTCAGGCGGGAAGTGGTGCGGCACAACCGAATAAGCGCTGACTTGTGGTGCCACCGTATGATACGGTGTGTTGCAGGACATGGCGTAGCCGTTCTCTCCGCCGTTTCCCATTGACGAGTCGACTGGAACAATTCATTCGATACATACATACATATATATTATATATATATATATATATATATATACCGTATTTTCTCTATTAGTGCCCCTCCCTTTATTAAAAACCCCCCTTTAAAATGCCATTGAAAAATAGCACCCCTCCCTCTAATAGAACCCCCCCCCCCCCCCCCAATAGTACCCCCCCCAACAGTCTAATACCTCTGCTCGAGGCGTACCTCGAATGGATTCTGGAGGCATAGGACGCTCTTCCCGATGAACTAACTACAAATTCATTCAAAATCTACGGCAAAACGAATATTTCGGTGATGACAGGGGAAAAAAGGTACTGTAGATTTGACAGACCCACCCTGATTCGGGGCCTTCTCAAAGCCCCACCATGCTTTTGAGTAACATTTAGGCAGAAACAGCAAACCACCCTGGTTTCCGGGCCCAATACCTCCTTCACCCACCCGACAGTGGCTTTTATTCCCTGGGTGATGACTCCATTGAAGCTGAGCTATTAATCTCTTTTTAAAGAATAAAATGTTATTATCAATCTTTTAGTCAATCACATTAAAAATAATACCCCTCCCTCTAATAGAACTCCCCCACACAAGGGGAATTGAAAAATAGTACCCCGGGAGTACTAATAGAGAAAATATGGTATGTATGTATATATATATATATATATATATATATATATAAATAAATTGAGAGAGAGAACCATTTACCTACATCACGAAAACCAGCAAGGCATTCGAATAAGTATTCCGCCATTTTTTGTGTGCTCTAATAATCATATCTCCTCCATTTAAACTTGTTCAGAATTCATCGCGCGTGAATAAAACCAATCATATCAGGGGAAGAACTTGTGATACGAGATGCATAGTAAATTACTGCCCTATAGTCACGAGAAAAAAATTTCTTCCATCATCTTGCTTGATTAACGAGAATTGAAATGAATACTAAAGAATGAAGTGACCGCGTACCAGTGTTATAAGGTGACGACGATGTGGATGGAATCTGCGCCATTGTGTAAGACGTGGCTGGAGGGAGTTGCTGCTGCTGAACAACCAGCTGCTCTTCCCCCTGCTGTCCTTGCTGGGCAGCTGCAGCCTTTGGCGGTGCCTTGGGCTTGGGCTTCCGTATCCTTTTCTTCTTCTCGGGCTTTGGCGGATCGTCGTTCGCGATCACACTCGCCACCGTTGCCGCAATCGAATTTGGCGTGCTAAAGGAAATATATATATATATATATATATATATATATACACAGCGATAAATATTTGAAAAGGAGTTAAAAATGGCACTACAGATGACTTACGACGAAGGAGGAAGCAGCGCGAGAGGCGACTGCGGTTGCGAGTGCGGCCGAGGCGGAAGAGGGTGCGGAGGGTGGAGTTGAGGCTTCGGACGCATGGGAAGCGGCGGTGCGGGCAGCGGCGGCAGCATCTGCTGGAAATATGCTTACTAAGAAAAAGAACAAGTAAGATAAGAAAATAAAATAAAATATAACACATGCTTTCCTTAACATAATAATAGGTCCGCTGAAGAAAATCAGTATTGACATGATAACTCGCTGCATATATAATCATAAATATATATATATATATATATATATATATAAATATATGATTATATAAGCAAATAATGATAGGATAGAAAGTGGGCAGAAGCTAAAAACTAATCTGCTGTCTATTTCACAGCTAAAAATAGGGCGCCCAAAACCACGAGGAAGTATAAGTGAGGGATGGCGAAAACAGTTAATTCATGTTAAGTATTGCGCTCGAACTATCCTTTTTTTACCAGAAAGGATGACTGAAAATTCGACAAGGCAGTCGGATGTGGTCTATTTCCATCTATCCGAACAAATCAGTGCAAGCATAAAGCGTGAACTACAGCGAGTGCCAAAATATTTTTAAAGAGCAATGATAACTCCGCGGTCACTAAATATAACAATATATATGCTAAAACAAATATATATATAACGTATTAATGAATAAATATTTAAAAAGTAAATAAAGAAGTGAGAGAGGGGGAGGAAAGAGAGAGAGAAAGCGAGACCTGGTGATGATAGCCGTGTTGGGCGTGGAGATGATGTTGCTGGATATGCGACTGCGGTTGAAAGTGCGGCGAGTGGTACGGCAGAGGCGAGGATGGAAGGGCTGCTGGGAATAAACAAAACATACTATTATACAAAACGCTTCTATTACCACGAATATTATGTACAGAATTCGTTAAAAAAAACAACCCGAAAAAGATAAGGTAAGAATGTACGCAAAAATCCAGTGAAAGTGTTAAAGCCTTCAAGTATAAGAAAAACAAGCTGTAAAATACATAGCAATGAAGAAAGTAAATAAATAAAATGAAATAAACCTGAGGATGCCGACGAAATCGCAAGCGGAGACAGCGTGTTGATGCTCGGAAGACGCGCTGGCGGCAAGGAGATGGCCGGCAGACTCAGAGGCGCCAGCTGTTGCCCGAGTCCGCCGCCGCCAGGCGATGGCAGGAGCGGATCCCCCATCTCTCTCGTTAACGGCCTTCCGAGGCACGCGCACTCTCCACTTCCTTTCTTCTCCGTTCAATTCGTCGTTGCTTGTATAATGACATCATTAATATTCAACTAATCCACGTCACATACAAGAATGAAGAAAGCAATGTCAAAACATACAATACAACTCTTTTAGTACAACTTCGTTGCGCTGCTAACGGGCACCAACAAAGGAAACGAGGTCAGATATCCCCGAGAGAATACACGATTCAAAGCGTCATTCCTAGCAGAATCGATTGTGCCGAGGAGAGAGAAGGCCTCGAACAGGTAAATAATGATTTATTACTATAAAATAACAAAAACACAACAGCTGGCTGTATCGTTGAAGGCGTTCAAATACAAAAGATCCCTGCATCAGAAACTGCGCAAGTAATTTACTAGAGCAAGTGGAATGTGTTTGACGCACTTGAAGTATAGTTTGAACATGGGTTTATTTTCCTTTTTTAACGCAGAACTTTTTTTTAATGATGCCCACATTTATCAAGAACAGAAAAATGGATCATTCTTGGGCCTCCAAATTGTTCTCCGAGATCATGTTGTAGAACAAACTTGGCATTCGGTGCGCCGTCTCCAACCCTTCTAGTTTTCCAATAACAAGTAACATATTCGGTGCTGGCAACTTGTCCGACTACTCGTTTTAGTTTCAACGTATTCGATTTTCTTATTCCAACTTGAGTTCTTTGCCATCTGCTATAATTTCCATCTGTTGAAGTATTTCACATTTTAAAATTTTTATTCAATTGCCTTTTCGGAATAACAACAACAACAATGTTGCTGAATTGTAAAGCGCTTGCACCATAGCTTCACAAAATAATGAATAATTCAACAAACATTCTTTGACAATGAGATCTTGTATATATCATTAAAATGGGAATGGCGCTATTTTGTAGCAACATTTCGCTCATGATCAGAACGCGTAGTAACTGGACAGAAGCCTTCTAGTCATCCTCCGGGTCCACCTCCTCTAGAATGCGGTCGTGAACCTGCAAGGAATTAGCCATTCTTTTATACATGCGTTTCTTTTTTCTTGCAGCTGAATATTAACAAACCTAGAACTACTTACTAACGTTAATGTTCTTATATGCATAATACAATCTGTCTTTTTATATTAGCAAAATAATTTCAAAATAGAAGAGTTGGACCTCGGCATCTTCAGCGTATTGAATAGTCGTGTCGATGAGGAGAAGCAGATCCGAGATGCTCTCTTCGTCAGTCGCGTCCAGTGCAATCATGCGAAACATTGAGTAGTCATCCAGCACCTGCAGGTTCATTGGCACGCATACAAACTACCTACTTATTCATTCAATTCGCAGCTATGGGAATGCAGATGACTGACTAACAATAAGAGATACACATACGTATATATATATATATATATATATATATATATATATATATTCATTTAAAATTGTATACCGTAGCAATTGCCTTCGTAAGCTTGGCATGCCGCTCGTTCCATGGCTGTTCGTGCACGGATTCGAGGAGGGAAGCAGAATCAGCGTCCAGCAGGGATTCCACCTTATAGTCAGCAAGCATTACACTCCTCGCCACACCGTCATCGATTTGCTTCTTTTTCAATAGCTGAGATGCTACAATTCCAAGGAAATTACATACACCAGATATCCGACAGATACTCACAATTTTCTTGTTCTCCGTGCTGAGTTGGTCCATCTTGGAGAGGACGTTGATCGCAGCCGTCTCCAGAGAAACCATTGAAGACATCGCTGTCAGCGCACCGGAGATCAGTCTACACAATGGAGAAGAGATAAAAAATATCATGGCTTTTAAATATCCCGCCAACTTCTCTGTCTCCAATACGAAGTGGGCATCGATGATGAATACGGAACAAATGTTGTAGTCCCAGCTGCGGATCTCATCGACGATCTGTCTCATTACTGGCAGATGCGAATACAGCTCGATCTGAAGATTAACAGAGTAGGACAACTGAATCTCGAAAATAGATGTAAAGAATAAAAAAATAGAGAGGGAGCGATAAGAGAGAGAGAGAGAGAGAGAGAGAGAGAGAGAGAGAGAGAGAGAAAGAGAGAGAAGAGAATGAGATAAGACAGCCGTGATAATCTCATATGTGCGACAGCTTATAGATAAACAAAAACATATGGCAATGGAGACCATGAAAAGCAACCAGAATCGATAACAGGAATGCGAGAGAAAGTGTGTTGAGGGTGAGCAGCAACAGTCTGACCTGTCCGGGGCAGTCCACAATGACGTATGAATCGTCGCCGTCCATGAGCTGATCGCGGATCCATTCCATGTTCGTTGCGACATACCTCAATTAGTATACATCTTTTAAAATGCTTAAAAACTTCAACGAAACAAAATATACTAAAAAGAAATTTGTAAACAGCTAAATATTTTCAAGCTCTTATATCCTGAATAATACAAAATATGTTATATTATATATTATATAAAGAATACCTAACACTGAGGAAAAATAGAAATAGGACAAAATGGTACTCCATGCAGTAGACAAGCGCTCCATTTGGTCCCATTACGAGCTCTTCATCTTCCAGAATGTCATCCACACTGATCAGATCACGGATATCTGATAAAGGGTCACTGGAAAGGGAAGAAATGGAAAACAGAGTCGAGCAGGGAAGAAGGCATCAGGAAAATAAGGAGAAACAAATAGAGGACAAATTTTATGTAGAAGGAATGTCTTAGCACGGTTGAGGACGAGAGCAGTGGAACTGCGAATAGATTAGAAGCAAGGGAAGGGAATAATGGATAGTCAATGAGAGAGAGAGGGGGGGAAGAGAGAGAAAGAAATAGAGAGAGAGAGGGGGGAGAAGAGAGAGAAAGAAATAGAGAGAGGGAGAGGGGGGAAGAGAGAGAGAGAAAGGGGGGGAAGAGAGAGAAAGAAATAGAGAGAGAGAGGGGGGGGGGGAAAGAGAGAGAAAGAAATAGAGAGAGGGGGGGAAGAGAGAGAAAGAAATAGAGAGAGAGGGGGGAAGAGAGAGAAAGAAATAGAGAGAGAGGGGGGGGGAAGAGAGAGAAAGAAATAGAGAGAGGGGGGGAAGAGAGAGAAAGAAATAGAGAGAAAGAGAGGGGGGGGAAAGAGAGAGAAAGAAATAGAGAGAGAGAGGGGGGAAGAGAGAGAAAGAAATAGAGAGAAAGAGAGGGGGAAAGAGAGAGAGGGGGGGGAAGAGAGAGAAAGAAATAGAGAGAAAGAGAGGGGGGAAAGAGAGAGAGAGGGGGGGGAAGAGAGAGAAAGAAATAGAGAGAGCGAGAGGGGGGAGGAGAGAGAAAGAAATAGAGAGAGGGGGGGGGAAGAGAGAGAAAGAAATAGAAAGAGAGAGAGGGGGGGAAGAGAGAGAAAGAAATAGAGAGAGAGAGGGGGGAGAAGAGAGAGAAAGAAATAGAGAGAGAGAGGGGAGAAGAGAGAGAGAGAGAGGGGGGGGGGGGAAGAGAAATAGAAATAGGACAAAATGGTACTCCATGCAGTAGACAAGCGCTCCATTTGGTCCCATTACGAGCTCTTCATCTTCCAGAATGTCATCCACACTGATCAGATCACGGATATCTGATAAAGGGTCACTGGAAAGGGAAGAAATGGAAAACAGAGTCGAGCAGGGAAGAAGGCATCAGGAAAATAAGGAGAAACAAATAGAGGACAAATTTTATGTAGAAGGAATGTCTTAGCACGGTTGAGGACGAGAGCAGTGGAACTGCGAATAGATTAGAAGCAAGGGAAGGGAATAATGGATAGTCAATGAGAGAGAGAGGGGGGGAAGAGAGAGAAAGAAATAGAGAGAGAGAGGGGGGAGAAGAGAGAGAAAGAAATAGAGAGAGAGAGAGGGGGGAAGAGAGAGAGAGAAAGGGGGGGAAGAGAGAGAAAGAAATAGAGAGAGAGAGGGGGGGAAAGAGAGAGAAAGAAATAGAGAGAGGGGGGGGAAGAGAGAGAAAGAAATAGAGAGAGAGAGGGGGGAAGATAGAGAAAGAAATAGAGAGAGAGGGGGGGGGGGAAGAGAGAGAAAGAAATAGAGAGAGAGAGGGGGGGAAGAGAGAGAAAGAAATAGAGAGAAAGAGAGGGGGGGAAAGAGAGAGAAAGAAATAGAGAGAGAGAGGGGGGGAAGAGAGAGAAAGAAATAGAGAGAGAGGGGGGGAAGAGAGAGAAAGAAATAGAGAGAGAGCGGGGGGAAGAGAGAGAAAGAAATAGAGAGAAAGAGAGGGGGGAAAGAGAGAGAGGGGGGGGGAAGAGAGAGAAAGAAATAGAGAGAAAGAGAGGGGGGAAAGAGAGAGAGAAGGGGGGGGAAGAGAGAGAAAGAAATAGAGAGAGCGAGAGGGGGGGAGGAGAGAGAAAGAAATAGAGAGAGGGGGGGGGAAGAGAGAGAAAGAAATAGAGAGAGAGAGAGGGGGGGAAGAGAGAGAAAGAAATAGAGAGAAAGAGAGGGGGGGAAAGAGAGAGAAAGAAATAGAGAGAGAGAGGGGGGGAAGAGAGAGAAAGAAATAGAGAGAGAGGGGGGGAAGAGAGAGAAAGAAATAGAGAGAGAGCGGGGGGAAGAGAGAGAAAGAAATAGAGAGAAAGAGAGGGGGGAAAGAGAGAGAGGGGGGGGGAAGAGAGAGAAAGAAATAGAGAGAAAGAGAGGGGGGAAAGAGAGAGAGAAGGGGGGGGAAGAGAGAGAAAGAAATAGAGAGAGCGAGAGGGGGGGAGGAGAGAGAAAGAAATAGAGAGAGGGGGGGGGAAGAGAGAGAAAGAAATAGAGAGAGAGAGAGGGGGGGAAGAGAGAGAAAGAAATAGAGAGAGAGAGGGGGGAGAAGAGAGAGAAAGAAATAGAGAGAGAGAGGGGGGAAGAGAGAGAGAGAGAGGGGGGGAAGAGAGAGAAAGAAATAGAGAGAGAGGGGGGGAAAGAGAGAGAAAGAAATAGAGAGGGGGGGGGGGAAGAGAGAGAAAGAAATAGAGAGAGAGAGGGGGGAAGAGAGAGAAAGAAATGGAGAGAGAGGGGGGGAAGAGAGAGAAAGAAATAGAGAGAAAGAGAGGGGGGAAAGAGAGAGAAAGAAATAGAGAGAGAGGGGGGGTGGAAGAGAGAGAAAGAAATAGAGAGAGAGAGAGGGGGGGGGAGGAGAGAGAAAGAAATAGAGAGAGAGAGGGGGGGAAGAGAGAGAAAGAAATAGAGAGAGAGAGAGGGGTGAAAGAGAGAGAAAGAAATAGAGAGAGAGGGGGGGGAAGAGAGAGACAGAAATAGAGAGAGAGGGGGGGGAAGAGAGAGAAAGAAATAGAGAGAGAGAGGGGGGGGGAAGAGAGAGAAAGAAATAGAGAGAAAGAGAGGGGGAAGAGAGAGAAAGAAATAGAGAGAGAGAGAGGGGGTGGGAAGAGAGAGAAAGAAATAGTGAAAGAGAGAGAGGGGGGGAAAGAGAGAAAGAAATAGAGAGAGAGAGAAAGAAATAGAGAGAGAGGGAGGGAAGAGAGAGAAAGAAATAGAGAGAGAGAGAAGGGGGGAAAGAGAGAGAAAGAAATAGAGAAAGAGAGAGGGGGGAAGAGAGAGAAAGAAATAGAGAGAGAGAGAGAGGGGGGGGGGAAGAGAGAGAAAGAAATAGAGAGAGAGAGGGGGGAAGAGAGAGAAAGAAATAGAGAGAGAGGAGGGGGAAGAGAGAGAAAGAAATAGAGAGAGAGGGGGGGAGGAAGAGAGAGAAAGAAATAGAGAGAGAGAGGGAGGGAAGAGAGAGAAAGAAATAGAGAGAGAGAGAAGGGGGGAAAGAGAGAGAAAGAAATAGAGAAAGAGAGAGGGGGGAAGAGAGAGAAAGAAATAGAGAGAGAGAGAAAGGGGGGGAAGAGAGAGAAAGAAATAGAGAGAGAGAGGGGGGGAAGAGAGAGAAAGAAATAGAGAGAGAGGGGGGAAGAGAGAGAAAGAAATAGAGAGAGGGGGGGGGAAGAGAGAGAAAGAAATAGAGAGGGGGGGACGGAAGAGAGAGAAAGAAATAGAGAGAGAGGGGGGGAAGAGAGAGAGAGAGAGAAATAGAGAGAGAGAAAGGGGGGAAGAGAGAGAAAGAAATAGAGAGAGGGGGGGGAAGAGAGAGAAAGAAATAGAGAGAGAGAGGAAGGGAAGAGAGAGAAAGAAATAGAGAGAGAAGGGAGGAAGAGGGAGAAAGAAATAGAGAGAGAGGGGGGGGGGAAGAGAGAGGAGGGGGAAGAGAGAGAAAGAAATAGAGAGAGAGAGGGGGGAAGAGAGAGAAAGAAATAGAGAGAGAGAGGGGGGAAGAGAGAGAAAGAAATAGAGAGAGAGGGGGGAAGAGAGAGAAAGAAATAGAGAGAGAGGGGGGGGAAGAGAGAGAAAGAAATAGAGAGGGGGGGGGGGGAAGAGAGAGAAAGAAATAGAGAGAGAGGGGGGGGAAGAGAGAGAGAGAGAGAAATAGAGAGAGAGAAAGGGGGGGAAGAGAGAGAAAGAAATAGAGAGAGGGGGGGGAAGAGAGAGAAAGAAATAGAGAGAGAGAGGAAGGGAAGAGAGAGAAAGAAATAGAGAGAGAAGGGAGGAAGAGGGAGAAAGAAATAGAGAGAGAGGGGGGGGGGAAGAGAGAGGAGGGGGAAGAGAGAGAAAGAAATAGAGAGAGAGAGGGGGGAAGAGAGAGAAAGAAATAGAGAGAGAGAGGGGGGAAGAGAGAGAAAGAAATAGAGAGAGAGGGGGGAAGAGAGAGAAAGAAATAGAGAGAGAGGGGGGGGAAGAGAGAGAAAGAAATAGAGAGGGGGGGGGAAGAGAGAGAAAGAAATAGAGAGAGAGAGGAAGGGAAGAGAGAGAAAGAAATAGAGAGAGAAGGGAGGAAGAGGGAGAAAGAAATAGAGAGAGAGGGGGGGGAGGGAGAGGAGGGGGAAGAGAGAGAAAGAAATAGAGAGAGAGAGGGGGGAAGAGAGAGAAAGAAATAGAGAGAGAGAGGGGGAAGAGAGAGAAAGAAATAGAGAGAGAGGGGGGAAGAGAGAGAAAGAAATAGAGAGAGAGGGGGGGGAAGAGAGAGAAAGAAATAGAGAGGGGGGGGGAAGAGAGAGAAAGAAATAGAGAGAGAGGGGGGGGGGGAGAGAGAGAGAGAGAGAGAGAGAGAGAGAGAGAGAAATAGAGAGAGAGAGAAAGAGGGGGGGGAAGAGAGAGAAAGAAATAGAGAGAGAGGGGGGGAAGAGGAGAGAAAGAAATAGAGAGAGAGGGGGGGAGAGAGAGAGGAGGGGGAAGAGAGAGAAAGAAATAGAGAGAGAGAGGGGGGAAGAGAGAGAAAGAAATAGAGAGAGAGAGGGGGGAAGAGAGAGAAAGAAATAGAGAGAGAGGGGGGGAAGAGAGAGAAAGAAATAGAGAGAGAGGGGGGGAAGAGAGAGAAAGAAATAGAGAGAGAGGGGGGGGAGAGAGAGAGAAAGAAATAGAGAGAGAGAGAGGGGGGAAGAGAGAGAGAGAGAGAGAGAAAGAAGAGAGAGAGAGAGGGGGAAGAGAGAGAAAGAAATAGAGAGAGAGGGGGGGAAGAGAGAGAAAGAAATAGAGAGAGAGAGGGGGGAAGAGAGAGAAAGAAAGAAAGAGAGAGAGAGGGGGGAAGAGAGAGAAAGAAATAGAGAGAGGGGGGGGAGAGAGAGAGAAGAGAGAGAGAGAGGGGGAGAGGGGGAAGAGAGAGAAAGAAAGAGAGAGAGAGGGGGAGAGAGAAAGAGAGAGAGAGAGAGAAGAGAGAGAAAGAAAGAGAGAGAGGGGGGGAAGAGAGAGAGAAGAGAGATAGAGAGAGGAGGGGGGAAGAGAGAGAAAGAAATAGAGAGAGAGGGGGGGAAGAGAGAGAAAGAAATAGAGAGAGAGAGGGGGGAAGAGAGAGAAAGAAATAGAGAGAGAGGGGGAAGAGAGAGAAAGAAATAGAGAGAGGGGGGGGGAAGGAGAGAAAGAGAGAGGGGGGGAAGAGAGAGAAAGAAATAGAGAGAGGGGGGGGAAGAGAGAGAGAGAGAGAAATAGAGAGAGAAAGGGGGGGAAGAGAGAGAAAGAAATAGAGAGAGGGGGGAAGAGAGAGAAAGAAATAGAGAGAGAGAGGAGGGGAAGAGAGAGAAAGAAATAGAGAGAGAAGGGAGGAAGAGGGAGAAAGAAATAGAGAGAGAGGGGGGGGAGAGAGAGGAGGGGGAAGAGAGAGAAAGAAATAGAGAGAGAGAGGGGGGAAGAGAGAGAAAGAAATAGAGAGAGAGAGGGGGGAAGAGAGAGAAAGAAATAGAGAGAGAGGGGGGAAGAGAGAGAAAGAAATAGAGAGAGAGGGGGGGGAAGAGAGAGAAAGAAATAGAGAGGGGGGGGGGGAAGAGAGAGAAAGAAATAGAGAGAGAGGGGGGGGGAGAGAGAGAGAGAGAGAGAAATAGAGAGAGAGAGAGGGGGGGGGGAAGAGAGAGAAAGAAATAGAGAGAGAGGGGGGGAAGAGGGAGAAAGAAATAGAGAGAGAGGGGGGGGGGGAGAGAGAGGAGGGGGAAGAGAGAGAAAGAAATAGAGAGAGAGAGGGGGGAAGAGAGAGAAAGAAATAGAGAGAGAGAGGGGGAAGAGAGAGAAAGAAATAGAGAGAGGGGGGAAGAGAGAGAAAGAAATAGAGAGAGAGGGGGGGGAAGAGAGAGAAAGAAATAGAGAGGGGGGGGGAAGAGAGAGAAAGAAATAGAGAGAGAGGGGGGGGGGGAAGAGAGAGAGAGAGAGAGAAATAGAGAGAGAGAAAGAGGGGGGGGGGAAGAGAGAGAAAGAAATAGAGAGAGAGGGGGGGGAAGAGAGAGAAAGAAATAGAGAGAGAGAGAAACAGGGACAGCAAAGATAGAAATACTACATGGATAGATCCTCACCAACTGCAGGCTCATAGGAAAAGTGCTCGGCCGCAGGGTCCAAGTTAACAATGTCGACTGAGCGGCGGACGGATGCGAAGTGGGTGGCCATCACCGAGCAGTACGTGGACTGCAACCGAATTGCCATATTATATTACTTACACTCCCTTATTATATAACTTAGATTCTAAGGTTCACTAAACGAATAAAGAAAAAAAAACCTTGCCACTCCCGGCGGGTCCAATAATGAGTTGAAGGCACTTCATCTCCGTCCTTCACTGCAAAGCTATCCGGTTGAATTCCGCGGGTGACGGCGACTGGGAAAGTAGTGAAAGGAGATGGAAATAACCAGAAATGTCATGTAAAACGTACACAAAATATCATTTATTCAAGCAAAAGGGAAAAAATAGCAAAGTTGGAAAGAGAATATACCCGTCGACTAAACAATGTCAACTACATTACAACATGGCACGTGTATCAATGATTTAAGCAGATACACAATAATCAATCTACTTCTATGCACTAACCATTGCTAAATAACACACGAATGATATGCGAGATGAACAAGGGATAATGGAGAGTGAAAGTGGTGGAGAGAATCAGTGCTCATTTAGGGTCTCATTTCAATTAACACTCATTCTCTCTACAACAGAGATTCCGCCAGCTCCTTTAGTTTCTCTCTATCAGCACACCAGTCGCGTAGCTTGGAGAGCGCTAAGTCCTGTCTTCGCTCGGTGCAACTGAAAAAAAAAACTCTTACTTTGTTAGCCATAGTGTCTCAATTACATTCTCTTCTATTTTCATCTCTCTCTCTCTCTCCCTCCCTCTATTTCGCCGAAACAATATCTCTGTCGGGCAGCTATGCATTCAAGAGTTAAATTCTTCTGATACAAACAGTTGTACGCACAAAAAATTTTAAGATTAAAAATTTACATAACGATTAAAAAATATATTTTTAAATTATTACTTCCCACACATAAAATAATTGAACAAATCTGAATAAGTTACTAGCTGCTCCTGTATCGATGGCTCAGCATGTGATTCCAGCTCCAGTAGAAGAAGGGAGGCTTGTCCGACCCGGGCTCCTGGGGAGTGAAGAGTTGGTTGAGGCAGAAAGGGCCCTCATATATTAATGGAGTATTTTACAGTATATCATTGAATGAGTCCCTATTTGAGTAGACTTCAACACTCGCCTGCCTCGGAGTAGCGAGAGCAACAAACATCCCCCCAGTCCAATGAGCGTATGCCTCCGAGCCACCCAGGGGCAGGCTCTGAAATCGAACTTCACTTATCAGCTACCCATCTCTCCTACAATCACTATTCCTACCTTAGCCATAAATATATTCACGCTCTTCTGACAAGTCAAATTAACAACTTTTTTTTTCATCGCGGCGTTTTCACTTTCCCACTATCTCACTTAACTCTCTCTCTCTCTCTCTCTCTCTCTCTCTCTCTCTTTCTCTCTCTATCACTCTCAGTCGCCCTCTCTCTCTCATTCATTCCTCTCTTTATCTGCCTCTCTCACCAAGCTCTCTCTCATCAAATCCTCTCTTTCTCTCCCTCTCTCACCACGCACTCTCTCTCTCATCAATTCCCCTCTTTCTCTCGCTCTCTCTCTCCCTCTCTCATTTACCGTATTCGCAGCAGCCGAGCATCCCCTCCTCCTCGAGTGATGCGGACAGTCCATGAGTAGGAATCCGCTTTCTTCAAGCATCCTTCGCATGGCTCTCTCCATCTAGGAATCGTTATCATACAGTACTACTTTAGATTCCGTCTTAGCTCCACTATAAATTCTCTCAGGAATGAGCCTTTATTTCAACCGACTCCAAAAAAGATTCGGACTAAAAATAATGCATAATTCTTCCATGCCACGTTTCATAATCACAATGATCATTCTATCCGATAATTATCACTGCTAATTCTGTACAGTAACCACTGACCAATTGCCTCGGAATAGCTCCTTCTGCCAGATAGATCGGAATTGGGCAGCGGAGTGGATTGGAGAGGACATCGTGTGGCAGGGCGAAGACATCTTCAGGGACGGGGAACATCAGAAAGCCGTTCGAATCCGCGCGCCGACGCCAGGCTTGAAGCTGTCAAACAGAATGCTTAGTCCTTCTTTACATTCAGAATTTATATTCTTATTTTCGACATTTTTTTTAAATAAGACCATACGAACAAATAGTGCAGTTAACTTATATATAAATCGAAAAGATTACTTACATTCTCAGCAACACATGGTCCTGAGGCCATCGACCACTTCAGAATGACTTCGAATGCCTTGCCCGGGAAGTACGAGCGCTCATATACAAGCTGAAAGTGAAGCTATCTGGTTCACTCAAAATCTCTCCCAGCAGCTCTCTCTCTCTCTCTCTCTCTCTCTCTCTCTTTACCCTCTCTCATTCTCATATCGCTCTATGTCACTCTCCCTTCACTATGCTCTCTCTCAGTCTCCTCTCTCTCTCCTCTTTCTGTCTCACTAACCCTTGCACACTCCCCGAGTGGTGCCTCTGCGTCTCTCTCCCTCAGCTCCATCTCAACTGCGTGTCTCCTGTAGCTGCAATCTCTGCTCTCCTCGCCTGGCGCCGAGCAGCCATTCGCAACAAAGTCTACGCGGAAGTATCTCAAAATCGCTCTTCATTAAGACTGGGAGAGAGAGAGAGAGAGAGAGAGAGATAGGGAGGTGGAGAAAGCAAATATGTTTATATAAATTATTCTTCACAAACACTACAGTTAGCCTCGAACTGTCTGAAGCCCGATGCTTTCATTTTAAGTTAATCGGAGATCTGCTAGAAAAGCATATCTTGCTTTTTATTCATGACAAACATGAAAAACAAAAATAAATAAAAATTGAAATAACAAGCTTACTTGGGAAGCTGGTCGGTGGCCGCGACCTTGGCCGGGAAGTACGCGTACTGGAATGCGAACTGGAGAGGCTGTCCCTGCGATTCCGAGCTGCGGCAAGATTCCAACTCGTCGTCTTCGTCCGCTTCAAAACACTTTTCAATTAATCTCTCATTGTATTTCATCTTCCGTTTTGAAATATTACTTCCTTTAACAATTTATCGCTGTCTCAGGCAGATTGTGGGATGAGCACAAGGATGCTATTGGCCGAACGTCAACTTAGTAGCGGGATATGAGTGGGAGAGAGAGAGAGAGGGGTCAGAGAAGATGATCTTCCATTCTATAGTCTTTAATTTTTTTTAAAATTATTATTTCGCATTCAATTATCATGCTATTCAGTAATTGAAGGTTTATCTAAATTATGTGAGAACAAGAAAAAGAGATGCGAATTAAAAATAGACAAGTAGAAAATAGCACTTACGCGGGCAGACAACTCGGATGATGTCAGCTTCCACGAGCTGATTCGCAAACTCGAGTGCTTGCTCCATCCTGGTCAGCTCGATCACGTTTCTCTGCAACACTTATTAGGACATTTAGAGAAGCTAATCAATGCAAGTAGGAAAAGAAGCAAACTAATTCGTTCAGGAATTTCAGACATTGATTTTTAAATATAACTTTCCAAGAAAATATGGTTTGTAAAGTTTACAAAGTTAATGTTAAAAACCTGCAACCAGGTGATAAAATCACAGGAGAGGAACACTGCCCCCTGCGGAATCTTGACTGGGCTTCCGGACACGCTCGCGAGCATGAACTTCGATTTGGCAAACACATCAGCAATCTCAAAGATGCTTTTATTCTTAAAGGAGATACCAAATAACATTTCTCCTTCCTGTTTTGCGTCAAATTTCAAACTGTCTACTCACTTTTTTCGCTAATTATTATTTTTGACCATGTAAATAATTCCGATTCTGTTCTCATAGTCGAGTGAAGACAACGAAAAGAAATGAGTTCGCGTTCACTATTCAAACAGATACAAATCCGTTATTGTGGAGTGAATATTATGATGTAATGTCTCATCGCAGATATCACAGCTGAGGGGGAAAGGGCTGCTCCCCCAAAGATCCAACCTTCTCATAGGTCCTGACCGGATCTTCAGAGTGAAGCGATAGGAAGAGATGATCTGCTTTGTCTTCTTTCTCCTTGTCCTTCTTCTCCTTATCCACGAACTGCAGTCGGTGGATTCCCATGAGAACGCGAGCCATCCCTTCAGTCAGTTCTGCGGTCGGCGCGAGTGAACCTTAAACGAGCCGTACTCTTTGGCCTGACATATCAGAGAGAGAGAGAGAGAGAGAGAGAGAGAGAGAGAGAGAGAACAAAACAATATTCAGGAAAATTAAAAAAAAATAAAGTAGAGTTTCGTGTTGCTTTAATTATCCTCGTAACCTTTCCCAGACGCATTCTGATCTTTGATATCCAGGGAGCACTAAACCACGCTAATTGTGCGACAGTGAATTTCGACAAAGTTTTTTCCCCCTAACATGCATTCCACAAACCACCTTGCCAGCCAATCCTGCCGGTATCTTGGGATGAACTGACCAAGAATCGGTTCCGTCTCCTCCTCGTCCTCTTCTTCGGTCTTTCTCTTCTCTCCCTCCACTCCATGCGCATGCGGCGAACTTGGTCCGCCATCTTTTCTAAACGGCATTCAAGTTATGCCGTACTAGCTAAATCTAATACCTGAGACACAGTAATCAACACAATAAGAATTAACAATAAACCAAGCAAGTAGTTTAAAAATAATAATGAGAATGTTAACCCATGAATGGATCCGAAGGAGGAGAGGGACGAGAGACTTCTCTTCTGCTTGGCGTTCGTGGAGGATGTGCACGGGACGGAAAGCGGCGCAGTCGTTGCCTCTTCCACCGAGCTGCTGCCTTCTTAAACAAAGCCTTCAATTTATTATAAGTTTCAAAAAGAAAATTATAAAAAAAAATCTAAATAATCTTCATACAGACGACGGCCTCGCTTAATCACACAGAAAAGCAAAAGTAGGAACAAAAGCCTAGAAGTAAAGAACGATACCAGTAATGACTGGCGGAGACACTTGAGGACTCGATGTGGATGGACGCTGTTTCAGACTTGGAGGAGGAATGGGAAACGAGGGAGCTGCACGACTTGGAAGCAAGAGGACTCTGTGAATGCATGAAAGGGGTCTGGTGAAAGAGTGGCAGAGAGAGCAGAGACAGAAAGAGAGAGACAGAGAGAGAAAGAGAGATAGAGGAGAGAGATAGAGAGAGAGAAATGGTGAAATAAAATAAGTCTAGAATTCGTGAAATAAATGGGTGACCTGCACGAATAGCATTTCATTTCATCCTTGAAGAGCACGGGACTCACGCGATACTTGAGATGGATGTCGAGAAAGCTCCAGTTCAGCTTCTCCATGTGGTGCTGCTTGAAGCTGAAATGTAAGAATTAAGCTAATGCATACAAAAAGAATATCCTAAATATTTATAGAATAAAAGTAAACACTGACGTTGTCGAACTCTTCTCATAGTGCACTGTATCTGGTACTTGGAAGTAGTACGAGTACGGTGTTTCGGGTGCTTTTCTCGCAATATCTCCCTAACAAAAAACCTATTTTAAATAACTCATTCAATTAATTGAATAAAATATCTGGTAACGAGAAAGACATAAATATATAAGGAAACAGAAAAAAAACCTTGGGCATAAACACAGTGACAATGATGTCGGAGTGAGAGAGGATGAGTCGGTGGTAGATGGAAGAGAAGGAAAGAGTCGACTCTTCCTGAACATCAGACTGCGCCCATCTCGTTGCTCCGCCCGCCTTGCGGATTGATGCCTGCATTATCAATTCATCGCTCTCATCATTTTATTGCACCCATTCTCCGAGAAATTTTTATTTAAATCTACTTTTAGTGTAATTCAGGGAATTTTCGCCAGAATCTGAACCAGCTTCGGCTCCGAGAGGAATCAGAGAAAAGAAAATATATATTTGTTGGACATATAAGCTGACCTGGATGAGATCCTTGGCAGCAGCACAATCTGGAAGCCTCTCTGCAGTCTCTGGCAGATCATCTGGCCGTACAGCACTTTGCAGATGTCTATCTTTGACACATCGCGCTAAAATCAGATCCATCATTCAGAAAATAAACTTTGCAAGATATGGAGGGAGAGACCAAGTGAGAAAGAGTCAGAGAGAAAGATGGGGAGAGAAATAGTGAGAAAGAGAAAGAATGAGTAGAGCACGAACCCCTTAGCTCTTTCAGACGCTTCAATCATTCGCATCTCCTCGATAAGGTCGTTTTCTATCGATATTTGATGTTCCTGAACAGCAAAGCACTCGTCAAGCACTCGTTTTCTCTTCATCTACCGTACCCTTTTCTCCATACTCACCATGACCATGTACTCGTCCTTCAGTGTCTTCCCGTCCGGGAAGAAGTCCGTTGTTATCGGAAGAAGAGCCGAGCGCACCAGAGACTTCCAATCCATTCCAATCTATACGACATTGATTGATCTAATATCTAACCAACTCATTTGGGAATAAAAACTGCTTATTATTATCAATGACTAAAAGAGAAATGGTAGGAGATGCAGTAAGAATAATAGAAATAGATTAACAGACAGGGAACCACTCTTTCCAAAATATCGACAAGAGAACGCAAAAACAAAATGACGATTGTGCAACGAAAATTTGTCAGTTTACATTTAAAAGCCTCGTATTCTTTTTTTCACTATTCAAAAACTACATTGACCATTATCAACACTCAGGTCAAAAAGTCCCACCACGTTCTCTTCATTTCCTGAAATCTGCTCCACGATCATTCTGATTTATATTTTAATGAAATCAACAAAGTCTGCTTCAAATCAGACCCGCCACTTTGACAAGATTCGGAGAGTGACTTTTCCTTCTTGAAGTATTGAACCTCAATGGCGGGATTCCACTTCTCCTCTCCGGTCGACCCCACGCCCACACCATGATGCGCTTCTTGTCCTCCTTGCCGAGGCCAAAGCCGATCACCTCAAAAGAGCACCTTCCAACTCAACCTCACAGTGGATCCCCCCCCCCCCAGCTATTTCTATCCAATAATGAACATTCTTTCTTTCACTGAGATATTACAAAAATCTCTTTATTACATTTAAATATATTACAAAAAATAAAAAACAAAAGGGAAAAGAATGAAAAAAGAAAAAGAGAGAGAGATAAGAGAGAGATTCTAACCTTTCCATGCTGCTCGTTGCTCGGACTACTCGTGTGTACATTCTGGTTCTGCTGCTGCTGCGCGGTGCCTGGTTGGCCGTGGATCTGGGGAGAGGCAGCACGACGGGAGGGGGAGCCACCGGCATCTGAGAGAGAGCGAGAAAGAAAGAGAGAGAGAGAGATAGAGAGAGAGGGGGGAGACAGAGAAACAGAGAACAGACTAGCGTTGCTGCTGGTGGGCGTGGCTGTTTGCTCTGGCAGGTCGTCAGCCACTTCTCGAACGTGCACGACACTCTTGCCCTATAAGATAACAATTTTTCATGTAAAAACACTTATTAATGTTCTCAATTACGATAATATTTGAAGGCTTTGTGGCGTGCCTCTCGTTAATTCAATCAAATTCTCTCGACGTTTTCGCCAATTAAAAAAGTAATTTTTGACCTCGACATAATGATGGGCGAGCTTGCTTCGCCCGTGCTGGTCCATTGGAAAAACGTGAATCCATCTGAAATGGAAGAATACATCATCATCATCATCCGAACTGCCCGCTCACACTCATGACTTCAAAAAATAAGAAGGAAGAAACGCCGATTCTGCTAATAATTTTTTGCCGATTAGAAGGTAACAAACACAGTCATGTTGAGGAAAAGGGGTGGTAGAATTGGTGAATAAAAGAAGGAAAGCGAGAGCGAGGTAGAGAAAACAGAGTGATGCACAAAGCGAGAGAGAGAGAGAGAGAGAGAGAGAGCGTAAGAGAAAGAGCACTTGCCTTCTCCTATTAGCCGACACTCTGACATAGAAGTGCTCGGGATGGAAGGGGTTCAGGGCGTTGGTAGCCGGAGTCTCAGCCGTGAAGCTCAGCGTAGACGCGTGTGGAGTGCGAGGACGGGCGCCAGCTGGTCAGGGAGAGAGGATAGAGAAGATTTATCATTCCATATATTCTACTTAACGGCATTCACCAGCTATCTTCTCGTGATCCATCGATCTCCTCCCTTCCCTATTCCTCACTCCATTTTAATCGTTCTTTTCCTTTCTCTCTCTCTTCTCATTCTTTCTCCCTTCTTTCCCTCTTTCGCTCTTCTCTCTCTCTACCTCTATCTCTCCACTCCTCCCTCCTCTCCTACCTGCCCTCCCAATTCCCGAGTGACTCCCAGCCGATGTCGACAGCATCCCCGATGACATGAGTGACGTGATGCCCGCGCTCTCTGGCACGAGTGTAGCTCTCGTCTCTGTTCCTACCGTAATCCTCCTTTTCCAGTCGAGAGAAGTGGAGTCTAGTGCGGGCCCAATGAGGGCGCTGGCCGTGCCCCTCGGGGGCCCTCGAGTGAGCCGGCAATTACCCGTTCCATGGCAGCGCCGGCTGAGGAGGCCCCTGGCATTCCGCTCGCGCCCCCTCCGCCCGCTCCTCCTCTCCGTTCTTTCGCACTCGTCGACTGCAAGTACTCAATCATGCTCTTCAAGCGCATCATTCTATTTCCTTAAAGAAGCTTTCCGGGGAATAATTTGGCTTTCTAAAATGGATCAATTCGTTTTAGTCGAAAAGATCGATGACGAAAGTTCAAGTTCATTAGTTACGGGCAACAAATGAATCCTTCAGAGGTCATATGAAAATAACCATTTTACCGTCAGAAAACATTTCTTTTTTTAAAGATGTTTGAGGGGAAAAAATTAATAATTTGAATTACCACGATCAAAGACCTGTCAAATAATCAATAACCCGGAAAAGAGGCGGCGCTGCATCGGCTCCGCAAGCGAGTCCAAGCTCTTGCTGCAGTTCAAGCAACAGACTATTCGACGCTCCGAAGCGACCCCGGGCAGAAGGGAAGAGAACGCCTACATTTATACAACATGGATAATACACAGATATGTTTTGTTTTTCACAACTATATATATATATATATATATATATATATATATATAATATATATATATATATATATATATATATATATATAAATTTAAAAACCAATTATCCAATTAAAAAAGACATAAGATAAATTAAATTTAAAAAAGCGAAAACTAAATTGAAGAAGAGCAAAGCAGACATTCGAGTCGTGCTCCTCCATGTCCACGTCAGCACGCCACTCTCCCAGCACCATTCCACGGTCGGCGTACTAGAGACATTTGTTTTATTTGTCTTTTTATTTAAAAAAAAAAGCTTTCTTTTAATTGCTATTGGTGAGTTTCCTTTCTTTCGCTGTCCATTTCACCTACCAGAATCTGCTGCGGAATGTTGATTCGAGGTCGGAAGTGATAGAAATCGCCGAACGTTTGGTGAGCTGAAATTTGAAGTTTTCCTTTAAATGAGAAAAAGATGGAATAAAATGGCTGTTCTCTCTTCAAAATTACAAGACAGAAAGACACCTTGAAGTACGAATAGTTCATCCAATGAGGAATAAAGTAGCTTGTCGTCCCGGGTCCCTTGTCTGCGGGAGTATGGAAGACGAAGAGTGGAACGGCATGGAGAGGTTGCTCTCCAAGGCAAACCTTCAACATGCAAAATGTTCTGCCATGTATATGCTAGGCTGGATTAAAGGCGATTTTTTTTTACTTCAACTAGAACAGTTAAAGCTGAAAATGATAAGAAGCTTGAGAGATATGCTGGAAAAGTGAAGTATGGATGATTGGTGATTTGACCAAATCAAGCGAGATTCCCATGTCAATCAAGCGCTGCTTCGTCCGGTCCACTTCTTCCCTCTCCACGTTGAAAACTCCGCCTCCAGGTGTCACGAAAATGATCTGAACAAATTATGAAACGGAAAATTATAAGTTAGAAAGAAGACGTAGTAAAGAGGACGAAGTAACGACCAGAAAAAAGTGGCAGAAATTGAAAGGAACATAGTGAGACTAATAGTGAGCGATAGAATGACAGAGAGTAGAAAGACTGAGGCAGAGTGAAGAGCAAAAAGAGAGAGAACAAGACATAGCAGAAGGAAGAGAAAGCCAAAGAGAGAGAAAGAGAGAGAGAGAGAGAGAGACAGAGAGAGAGAGAGAGAGAGAGACAGAGAGTGTGAGAGGCAAGTGAGAGTGGGAGAGACCTGCTGTCCAGTCGTTTCGAATCGTCTGTCCGAGTGATAAGTGCAGAATGCGTTCATACTGAGGTTGAGCGATGCCAAAAAGTTCCCGTCAGCCGCCGTTGATATTTCGACCTCAAATGATGAGGATGGGATAGAACGAGAAAGTGAGAGAGAGAGAGAGAGAGAGAGAGAGAGAGAGAGAAAGAGAGAGAGAGCGCGCTACAGAGAGAGAGAGGGCTACAGAGAGAGGAGCGAGATAGAGATCGAGAGAGAGGGAAGAAGCGAATTAGAGAGAAAGTGTGAGAGAGAGAGAGAGAGATGTTGAGAGAGACTAAAATATTAACTACTGCTATATGTTCACAAGAAAAACGCCAGTCCAGAGATGGGCAGAGAATATGAATGCAATGTTACAAATGAAAAGGTCGTCCTGACTGTGTTCTCACTGAGAGTGAATAGAACTCCCTCGAGGGATCGACTAAGTGCTTCTCTGATATCTTCCTCGTACCCACGGCAAGCAGCTTTCACCTGAGAGAAGTAAGTCATCATTCTCTCCTAACTCTCTCTATCTCTCTCTTTTTCTCTTCTAACTGTCTCCTCCCTCTCTCACACACAGTTCTCAATCTCGCTCTCTCTTTCTCTTTTGTCGTTCGCTCTACCTTGGGCAAGACGTGAGACCAATCATCGTAATGTTCGTTCTGCACGACCAGCTTGTAGAAGTCCTTAGAAGATGAAAAAGTAAATTTCAGTACCTTCGTAATCCTCCCATTTACCGCCGAAATAATTCTCGTTGAACTTTTTATAAGTATATTTTTAAGTAAACCGCCCTCTCTAGAAAAGGAAAGCTCATTCGCTTAAACTCTTTCATGATAAAAGAACAATTTCAATAAAACCTGGAATAGTCTTCCTCTATGATCTACAGCCGTGAACCCTAGCCGCTCCACTAGCTCCGGGCAGTTCTCTCCTCCGATAAAGTAGAAGCGAGAGCAGAGCACGATGCTCACGTAGTGCGCGCATTGATAGGCCTTCCAGCGGGCAAACAAATTCGACAGGAAACCCTGCGAGGAATCAATAATTTCCTGTTCACGGAGGATGATCACCGAAAAAATACTATGACTGCACGTTCGAATGGCCGCATTAGGACTCTCTCATTATCGCGTGCTATTTTCACAAGCGAGTCTTTGTTCAATCTGCGAAATAGCACGCGTGAATGGCCGTGGGAATTTTTTTGGTGCTCATCCCCAAATAAAAATGCGAAAAAATTCCATCATATAATTTATTTGAATTCAACTTGATATGAATAAAAATAGTCTTCTTTAGATTCGAATTCATGTAAACTTTACAAATTGTTGTGCACCACAGAAATCCAAACCTTCACCACTATCATCAACCACCTCACCTTGACTCCTTTCTCCATGTAGAGATCCCCTTGCGGATCCATATGCCACATCTCGGAAGCCATTTGCATGTAGATTAGAACCTAGAAATCATGTCAACTATTGCTTTAAATAGAAAATTCACTTAGATATTATCTTTTTGAACCACACTCACGTGAAAAAATACGAATTAATGCTTCATTAAAAAATAATATAAATAAAAGAAAAAAATTTCTAAATAAAAAAGAAGCCTACATTACTGCTGCTGGATCGGAAGACGACTCTGGTCTCCTCGGAAACCAATCCGGATCTCACGAGCTGCCCAGCCAGCCACATGTCACTTGTCCGTGTGCTCATGTTCATCTCCCGGATTGGTCGATCCTTCAATCAATACGCTTTATCGTTTTATTTATCAATGGTCATTTGTCTACAATGATAGGAATAAAGAATTAGAATTATAACCTGATATGCAAGTGTCCCAATCAGCTTGTTCCTGTACTGCCACATATCAGCACGGCTCATGTAAGAGTCCTTGAAGGTGAGTTGAATGTTGTCGAGTGCAATCTGCAATCCATTAGCTTCGCTTCATTTATAACTAGCCTTTCTCTCTCTCCATTTCATCCCTCTTCTCCTTTCGTCTTCATCGTCTCTCTCTCTCTCCATATCTTTTCAGTTACACCACTTCTTCTCTCTTGGTTCCTTTCCCACCTCAATCGTCTCTCCAGAAGTAACATCTCCCTTCCATCTTGACTCACCTCACTCGGAGTTGCTATCTGGATGAAAGTGTCGATGTTCCGGTAGTCATTCATGATTGTATCCGGAACGAAGCCGACTTCGACCGAGAGGTGGTCCTGACAAAATGACATCTTTACTTGTCGCTCTCTTGCTAATTGTCTCTCCATTATTTGTCATGAAATACCATATTTTGAACCATTTCCTTTTCAGCTACTTTTTTCAAACTAAATTTTTGCTGTCCTGATACTGAACGCGTCGCTTTAGATCACACGTGAAGGTTAATCGAAACAGTTTTGATGATCAGAGCAACGTAAACCTTATTGATGAATAAATTGAACTCTGTTACTTTTTTATATAATAAAAAAAAGAAAATCAATCGATTCTTTCTACAATCACAAAATTATTTCTAAATGATAGATCTTATTTCGGTTACTAGTCGAAATTACAGCTTGATCGAACTGGGAGTGTAGTTGGACTCCGAGCCAGAATACTCACTCTTGAATTGACGTTGTACTCGGCATCGACTTGTAATGTAATCTTCTCGGTCTCGGCCGCGCCAAAGAGACAGATGTACGAGCCAATCGAGATTGGCTGAAGGCCGCGTGACTAAAATGTTTTCTTCTTCTTTTCTAAAGTATCAAACTCACTAATTAGCCAGGTGGAATCTTTTACCAAAAAAGTGAATAAAACAAATTCTTTTATTTAAACAAGAAAGCAAATTGTTAAATTGAAAAAAAGCGTCTCACCACGACAACTCTAGCAAATTTGTTGTCAGTGGGCGCCTTGCCAACATTATGGAAGACAAGTCGAATCGACCGCCGAGTCACTACGTCTCCGCTGCTTCCCACTGATTGTGAGCCTAAGGAAAGAGTCTTAAGTGGGAAGATCGAGCTCAGTGGGGAACTTTAAAACTTATATATCAGCCAAACAACTAATACATACACGCCGGGTACAATTGGCACCAATAACACACTACAAAATCAACTAATTGATTTTCTTACCCTTTCAAACCATAAGCGTAGGCTAACAATGGTCCGACAATGAGATCTATTCATTTAATGAGTGATTAGCTGGAAGTGGGGGATACTGACAACATGTACTTCCTCCCCGCAACTGCTCAGAATGATAACCTGCACCATTGGCCGCCCGCCCATCCCCGCTCGCCCGTCGCTCTCCCCTCTCCGCCCACTTCACGCCATTCTCCCGAGTCATCGTGCAGTCATCTGACTAACCTACTTATTTGGGATTAAACAAAAAGTCGCAGAGCCTTCGAATTAAAGTGACCGCGGGACCGACTCATTTTGTAATAGCCATCAATGCAGATTTCGTCACAACCAAATTCCTCAGATGCAACCCAATATGGACAACCTACTCTACAGTACTCTGACTCGATATCTAGATACTGTATCGTAAGGTGCTCAAGCATGCAACCTTCTATTGAAACTGCAAATCTTATCGGTGCTTTCGTATGAATTTATTTATTTTATATTTAAACAAAGAAGAAGTTGTCAACAAACAACAGAACAGAAGAATGTGTCACCTCGCTTAAAGAATTCATAAAGACATGAATTTACAATAGACTTATACTGATCGCGTGCTAAAGTCATCCTCGGAAATTTGCGCCTGTTCTGAAAAAGGAAACAAACAACAAAGTAGTCCTGATAAGGAACAATTGTTCAGAATTCACTAAGGAAATTGAGTGGAAGACAGTGACAGAGAGTCAGACAAAGAGAGAAAAAGGGAAAAAAGGAGAGACAGAGAGAGAGAGGCGACAGGTAGAGCTAGAAATATAACTGAGAGATTATAAGAATACATACAATAATCAGAGAGAAATGAAAAAGAAATAACTGAAAACATAGAAGGGGCAACAGTTAGATAGCCAAGGAAAGAAGGGAATGAATGGTTCTCTTCAAAGCATATAATCCATCTCATATCGCAGGTACTCATTCCGATCCGTGTTCTCCACTCGCGGATAGCCCGCGACAAGCGCGTCCTGCAAAGGAACGAATATTTATACATTTTCAGTGCAGTTGTCTTTATTTAAAATTCTCTATTACAATTAGAGACCGCAGATACCCAGGTTGACCGAAAACAGTTAGGGCCTCGAAAATTTGTAATAAATAACTCTTCGGAACGAATTGTTTCGGAGTAAAGTTAATTTTCAAAAGTCCATTACACTTTTGTTTATTTTGTTATCCTAAATTCTACCATATTGTGCAATTCTTCTTTTATTTTTAAGTTTCTCGCACTTGATTACCCCCTCAAAAGAACTTACGTGCAGTTTTATCACCTAAATCACCTGCAGTCTCTAATTACAACTGAACAAGAAAGTAAAAGACAAAAATAAATATGTCTTACCTGAGATCCAAGGATGAGGTTGTTGTAGACCTTCCAAATCGGCTCGCGAACCTTGCGCGCCGGATGCCACAGTCCTTGAAGGCAGTACTGCAGCACCTGTAATTGAGTACATACATTTTCATTACTACTTTATTCAGGCTATTCATGAAACATTTCCATTATAAAATCTTTGTAGAAACAAAACAACATAATTCATTACCGTCTCGATTTATCGTAAAGCCCATTTTCAAACCTTAATGGGTCCCAGCGAGACTCGCATGCCTTCGCAGGCGAACACGAATCGCTGGATAATGTGCGGCGAGTTCTCGAGCATATTCGGCCAGACGTGATTCAGCAGATGGACAAGGGCGTCCTGCAGTATATTTCCATTGCTTTTATGATTATTATGTTTGTTTTGAAATACACGTGCCTGTGTATAACATTTATATATATGACTGGTTTTGCAAACCACATTTACATCGCAACTGCATATATGCTTCTCTCCCATTTTTTTTTATTTCCTAAGATTATTTGGTCCTGTTTCTAGAATTTCTAAGCTAAAAATGCCGGATAACGATTTATTATTCAAGATTAAGATTCCGCAATAAACTAAAGAGTAAAAACTTATGTAACAGAAAGAGAAAAAAGAGACCGACCTCGCAACCGAATCCGTAGACTCCGAGTGCGAGATGAGCAACGGCATCGATAGCAATCTGTCGATGCACCGGGTCCCGCTCCTGCAGAGCGTCTGTCAGGAGGGGCACTACTGCGTAGATGTAATCCTTCGCCATCTCACCAATGTACTGCAAGGGAGAGAGGGAGTGAGAGAGAGAGAGAAAAGGGGAAGAGACAGAGAGAAAAGAACGAGAAAGAAGTGGATATGAAGAGAACGGACTTGACATACTAAAACAGCGATTAATCGACAAGGATTCCAACCTCGAACATGAAAGAGAGCGCCTTGAGAACTCCGTTCTGGACATTCATCTCGGGAACTCTGTACTCATTCATCATGGCTGGAAGCACTGTGAAGGGCGCGCAGGTCTCAGCCACAATGGCAATGGCCACCTCAAGCAATTCAATTTCTTTCCCTTATCTATCTTTCTCTACTTCTCTCCTGTTAATCCCCATCAAATGCTCCTCTTCTTAGCTTCCATGCTCTCTCTCTCTATCTTTCCCTCTATCTCTCTGTCTTCTTTCTCTCCGACACACCGTAGTGCAGACACGAAGCTGTCGCTCCTGGACTTTGAGATTGTTGAGCAGGGTTGCGAGCACATCATGCGGTCCAATGGCCTAAAACTACAATTTTAGTTTTGCCCAGCAATGAACAGCAAGAAAAAAAAACTTTTTTCAATTCTTTACAATAAAAACACCATTTTATTGTTTCGTTTCATTAATTCACCCAAGAGAATGAACGGAAGAAAGAAAGGCAGAAAAAAAGAAAAGATATGCAGAAAAAAAGTAAAGAAAGACAGGAAAAAGGAAAAAGGCAGAAAAAAAGAAAGGCAGAAAAAAATAAAGGCAGAAAAAAAGAAAAAGAAATTCAGAAAAAAAGGAAAGAAAGAAAGAAAGAAAGAAAGAAAGAAAGAAAGAAAGAAAAAGAAAGAAAAAAGAAAGAAAGAAAGAAAGAAAGAAAGAAAGAAAGACCCGCCCGTTCTCCCCAACTAGCCTTAGCAATGTATCCGAAGGTGTTGATGGCCGCTCTCCGAATGCTCTTCTTGTGTGCCTTGAGTAGCTCGAGCAACTCGAAGCAGATCCTCATCCACTCCCTGGCAGACACGAACTCGCTTCCCCTGTCCGCGATCGCCCCCACCAAGTCGATGCAGTTCTCTTGCACTTTCTCGTGTCGATTCTTCAGGATCGGAGTAAGGCGGGGCAGGAGATCCTGAAAACAAGTTAGATTCATTTCATTCATTCACCATTTACTATGCAATACTCTATAATGTATCTTAATCGATTTTGTTCAGCTAAAAAGTAATTGTCTTCCATTTCCCTGTCCAGTTCCTGAGGACGAAAGAGCTGATGGCTGTTAGGATTACCTTGATCGGGGGAGTCATCTTCGTCATGCCAATGACATTGACAATGGCCTTCAGAGCACCGAGGATCGATCCAAGCACCTGAAAGTAGACTCCGGTCAGTGAATGACAACGAAGGACGACGAACCTCTGGGTACTCCTCTCCGAGGTACTCGTAGAGAGTCACTCCCAAATGGCCCATTAGTTTCTCCTCCTCACACATTTGCATCACTGGAGCGATCCGAGCAATCTGAAATCACAAGGATTACAGAAGGAATTAAGAATCTCAAAATCAAACGCCAATTAGAGGAGTTTGTTATATAGCAAAAAGTTTGAGCAGGCGAGAAGAAATTTGAGAGATATGGGATAACGGAGAGAGCGAAACAGGCAGGAGGAGAGAAACAGAATGAGCGAGACAGAACTATGAAGACAGAGAGAGAATGAGAAAACATACTGACAGAGAGAGAGAGTAAGAGCGGCGACGAAGGGGAGAGAGAGAGAGAGAGAGAGGCAGAGAGACAGAGAGAGAGAGAGAGGCAGAGAGACAGAGAGAGAGAGAGAGAGAGAGAGGCAGAGAGACAGAGAGAGAGCAAAACTTCTCAAAACTGACCAGATCTGCGGCCTGCTGCCGGACCTTGGCAGCCTTGTTGTTGAGTCGCCAGAGAATCGTACCACACACTTGTGGCAGATACGGCTTGGCTCGCCTGTGAAGCAAAGATATTCTCCTTCTTTTTATTTGGACAAAGCAGACCTCTCAAACAAAAACAGTCACTTTTAAACAATAACTTTATGCTTTTTGAAAGGTTCCCTTACCTTCCCAGTCCCTTGCACACCGTTCCGAAGCCGTCCAGCATTACGGCGTCTTCTTGCGTTTGCTCCTGAAATGAAAGACTTTTCTACAACATACTTGTTCCCTCTATATAATCAAAACCGTAATCGCAATCTCCTCCACTATATATGCTTTGATATAAGAGCACAGTTCTGACCTGGAATGCATAGAGAATGCCATCGATGAGCTGTTCCTCAAGGCGAGAGTCTATTTCCGTCGCTCCTTGCAGAGCGACAATGTTCTCGATCGTCTCCATCACCATTTTCCTTTAAATCGTTTTCCGAATTTATCTTCTCCTTCTCTAGCGCACTCTCTCTCTCTCTCACTCTCTGTCTATCCAGCCATCTCTTTTCATAGCTCACTCCTTGGTCTTTACCCTCCCTCTCATTCGCTACTCATTTTTCTGCTACTTTCTGTTAGTCGAATAGACAGCCCTCTCCCAAATCCAACCTGTACTGCTCATTCTCGTCCTTGAGATCGTCAACAATTCGCGCGACAATTTCAACGCTTCCAACCTGAGGATGAAAACCCGTAATACTATGGAGAAAAAAAAAACACATTTCACTACAAGTCAATTTACGTTTTAGGGAAAATACAATTTTTTTTAAATGCAACGAAACCTTTTGCGCAATCTCGACGGTGGTGTCTACGAGTTGTCTGTAGTTGCGTCGATCCATGGCCATTCGCTGGTTCCAGAACGCCTGAAAAGAGGTATACAACTTATATTTTCACGCAACTAAACTGATCGATCAAGAACAGCCATAAAAATTTAAAATGCAATTTCTGAAAAACTTTTTTTGAAATATATTTATTTTTTAATGAACCTTGAAGAAATGTCCGAGGATCTCATCGCGGATGTAGCTCGGTTCGACACCATCCGTCTGGCAGCACTGCTTGACCACCTGAAATATATATTATCTAATGCCTACGCACTTTATGTTTATACTCATTCTCATTATAAGAAAGAACCACCTTGAGGACAATCTTCTTCATTTCTTCGTCTGGCGAAGCAAACTCCCGAATCAGAATGAGCATCACTTCTCTCGTGTAGTACGACGCGTATTCGGCGTCCTAAGAGCAGGTTTTTTAATATATATATTTACTTTACTAATAACCTTACGTTTTAAATACCTTTAAAAAATGAAACGACCCACCATAAGCGGAATGAGATATCCGATTGCCTTAAGGAAGGCTGCGAGACCCTTGCCGCGATGCATTCGAATTCCCTTCCAGAGTGGTTTGAGGACAGAGTCGAATGCTTCGATTCCGTACGGAGCGGCGGCCTCGGCGAGTGCAGCCAGGCACAGAGCAGTTATGGTGCGCACCTAAATAATGGGTTGACAATACGACAAAGATTTTACTTCTAGCCAGAGGTGCACGCAGGCTCAATTTTTTTGGGCCGGCCCGCCCTTCGGGCCCAAAACCTCGGCCCGGCCCGCAGTTTTCGGGCCCTTGAATTTTGGGCCCGGGCCGGCCCGCTCCGGCCCGATTTTCAAATACGTCTGATTCCAATTTCTAATTCGTAATTTTCTTAGCGAAAATTTTTTTCGCCTAGCCGTTCCCAAGGCTTCTCATTTACTTCATTCTGAAGAGGAATACAACTCCCGAGCTACAATATTATGTATGAGCAATAAGAATTCGCTCTGTCATAAGCATGTTCGTGTGGAAATGTTTGAAAATCGGGCCCAATCGGGCTCAGGGCCGGGCCCAAGGTTGGGCCCGGCCCTAGAGGGCCTTGGAAATTTGGGCCCGGCCGGCCCTTGGACCGGGCTGGGCCGGGCCGGCCCGGGCCGCGTGCAGCTCTGCTTCTAGCACACCTTCTACTGCTAAGCCATAATTGTCGTAGTATAACCAAGATAAATAATAATAATAAACTTAGGTTTATTTTTATTCGTACTGCTCCACTTTTATTATTATCAACAAATAACAAAAATTATATTATAACAACAATCCAAAAATATAATAGGTGCTCAAAAAATGGTAGAACTAGCTCGCCTTCTGTTGCTCGTCCTCAAGACCGCCTTCAACAATCTCAACGAGTGACTTGAGATGCGGAAGCACAGCGCAGCCCATGAGAATCGCCATCTGCTGAACAATCTTGATTCCTGCAAATGGAGAAGACATTTTCAATTCAATCAGCTTGCGTGCTTAACAAATCTCGAAGAAAGATTATTAGCAAAATCCATTCACATATTTGACTTCAAAAAAATTTCAACATAAAATAATGACTTCAAAGAGAAGCTGATGAGAAAAAGGAGAAATAAAAGCGTCTACGGACCAGTGTGTCTGGCCTGCCAACTCTTCTTACTCTTACATACGGCCTTCAAGAACGGAAGGAGTGCAGGGATTCCCAGGGCTGATGCGACCTGAACGATTTCATTAACACCTATCCGTGTGGGTCCTCACGCTCTTCCTAATCACAAGGAAATTTCAATCGAATGAATCCAATGCTAAAAAATTTATTTTTTTAAATCGCAAGTTCTGAATAAATCCTGAGCGGATACAATGGTCATGATATGCACATCCTGTTCTAGTACATTGAATTGATGGAACAATTCAATTCTCCTGAGTGAAACAATCCGACTGACCACTGCGAAGGCCCTGGCCGTGGTGTTTCTGACGTACTCGTCGACGTTGTCAATATCCGGTCTCATCGTGGAGATCATCGTCGCGAGGCCGGCAGCCTTTGCGAGGTTCGAGATGATCTCGCGGCCTGCAAATCGTTTATGTTATCTTAATTTATGGAGCCCTCGAAGAGGCGAATAATGCGTATAAAGAATGAGAGAATCACATACGTTTCATCCATTTCGCACAGCTCCTTTTCGCCTTCCTTTCTCTTCTCATTTATACCAGGGAATAGAATTCCGCCAACCTACCTGCTTTGTTTGCCCCTGAATTACCCCACTGTTTTTAAAGAGATTTATTCTTACACATATACATACGGTTACCGTATAGAGAAGACGAGGTAAAAAAGGGGGAGGGGGCAAATTGGCTTTTTAACCACCTCCACAATGTTTTGACCGCTATTTTTTTTTACTACCCACCCTGTTCTGGAAGACCATCCAGCTACTCTTTTATTCCCTGATACATTCTTACGTGGTACATACTTCACTTCCACCCAAGTTCTCTTGTCTCCACTTCTCTTATCTTTTGAAATTAATTTCAAGCATACAACTTCTCAAGAAAAAATTTCAGTTCTTTTCCTGTGAAGATAAAATGCTTTATCGTCCTTGGCCATGCCTGTGTTCCTTTGTCTGTACCTTCAACTCTGGCGTAGTAATCCTCGTCAATGAGAAGAGGCTCAATCACGACAAGAATCTTGTGCACGTACGGGCGGACGAGGTCGTCCAGCTTGTACAGGATTCGGTCGATCACCTTAATTACTATCTCTTCCTTCTTTTTAAGATTAAAGAATACCTCGACAATGAATGTGATATCATTTCCATCAAATATAATCTCCTCTCTCACCTTGACCATAAGATGTCTCTCCTGATCTTCCAGAGACGGTGACATCAGCAATGGCAGAATCTGGTTAAAGAGTGGGCCCGCGCCGTACTTACGCGCGTTTTCGGTGATCTGGAAGAAATATTATCAGTTTCCTTTCTCAAAAAAATGGAACTCTTACAACTTCTTAAATTCAAAAAATCTGCTTAAATATATCTCTGCATAAACCCATTAAGGAACCGAAATGGACAACCCACGCAATTTTTTATACCCGAAAAGTGTCAAAGTCCTGCAATGTTTTGACTTTCCCCACCCAATTTTTCGAGGCCGTCGGAGGTCCAACCCATTCACTTTTGTGAAACCCTCGGACCTCCCATTTTCCCTGTTCAATATCTCCTAGCCTTTCTAACCTTCCTGAGTCCACTCTTCCTCTGTGGCGGAGTGCCATTCTTGATCTTGAGGAGATAAGTCATGATCTCCCTCTCGTGAATCTCCTCCTTGGTCAACGTGCTCTCGTCCACATCCATCAGCAGCTTGTCAAAGTACTGCATGTCTTCCGGCTTCAGTGGCGGCAGTTCCTTGTCCTTAGAAATTTCAGCTTGTTGCCCACTCCTTCCTATCCTTACCCCCATCAACCACTGTGCTCATCAGCATTTCCTCTCCACTCATCTCCATCTCATCCAGCACATTTTTCTTAACTTCTACTCTTGTAATTATAGCAAACTGTTCATTCCCAATTTTTTTCTATCTTCGTCCTCGTAATCCTGCTCCACATTTCAATCTCTCCTTTCTCCCTCACTTCCTTAGCATGTCCCTCCTCTATCGCCCCCTCTCTTCCTCATCTCACTCGGCTTCTCTATCCCTTACACATCTCATCTCTCTCTCTCTCTCTCTCTCTGATCTCTCCACGAACCTTGGGCTGTGAGTCGAGCAGTCCTCCGAACATCTTCTGTGCTCCCTCCTGTCTCTCTGGCGTGCCTTGCATCGTGAACCCGATGGCCCCGCCCATGGGAGTGGGCGTGGCCATGAGCTTCCTCCCCGGCGTACGCAGGGGGATGTAGCCAGCGGGCGGTGGAAGCACCTGCACAGAAGACAGCACTCTTCAGGGGCATTTTGACCAATTGAGAGCAATAGATTTTCATATTCTAATTCTCCTTATAAATCGTAAAAAGTATTTTTAAGTAGTACTCATTTCTTTATTGGTACTAGAGATTTGTTGATCGCCTTTTTTATCCATGTAATTTATCAATCTTTAGTAGTTATTAACATGTCAAATTCTAGTATATTCGTTCGAGAAGTCTCGCCCTAAAAAACATTGCTTAAATAACCAGTACGAAATAGAGGAAGGATGCTCACCGCCAAAGCAACCAGTCCCTTTTATCTCATTCAAATTCTCTACCTTATAAGCTGTTTAGAATAGTGAATGGAAAGACCTTGTATCCTGGCGGGAACAGGGCATCCAGTTCTTCGTCGCTGAGAGGCCTGTTACGATCGTCGATTTCCTTCAAGAATATTCTTTGCATTTTCACTTTCTTATGGTTTTTCGTTCGCAAACTAGAATCAGCCATATCCAACGTTAAATTCCCCTTTCAAGAGCAATAACGATTAACCGACAAAGAAAGATGTCTGACCTTCTCCATCTTGAAGATGTGCATTTGCTCGGGAGTCATGGGCACCATCGGCACAGCCGGAGTCTTCATTCCCATCGCCATTGTTCCCACCGGAGTCGAGCCTCCTGCACAGTTCATTATGCCTTCTTAACTATTGCTTCTGCCACTTTTCTGCCTTCTATGCTAATAGTGATATAACCCGCTACCATTCACGAGATCCCTTGCAGTAACTTCTAGGAATATGCATTCTTTAGCAGATTGAAAGGAGAAAGAAGAGAAATGAAATGATACCCGGAGTGAGGCCCATCTGCGGAGTCATGCCTGGGTGCTGAGGAGTAAAGTTGACTGGGGTCGACGCGCCAGGCTGAAAGAACTCCTTTTCCATTCTATCAGACACTCTTTCATGCATAAATTTGCATTTTACGAGTTTGAAATGAGTCGCCGATAAGAAGAAAAAGAAAAGCAGCAAAATATCGAGACAATAATTCCGACCTGAAGTGGAGTGGCGGCTCCAGCCGAGGGAGTCTGCTGCGGAGTGAGATCCCAACGAGAGCGCCGCTTCGAAGCAGACGGAGTGTCCTCGATCTGCACAACGCAATCTCGCTATTCAGCCTTTTCCCATCATCTTTTTATGACTGTTGAAACATTCTTTCATTTCATACTTTTTGCTCCTACTTTTTTTCCTCCCATAATCCAAAAGTCCGTATGAAATTACCCAGGCCTCTTGTGTAACAACGAAAAAGGGAGAAGAATCAGGTTGTGCAGAAAGAGTGACCTTGACATCGTCGCCGCCCCTGGCAGCGGAAGGAGTCTCCATTCCCCAGGCAGGAGTCATTCCTCCGTCCCTCACTGACTCCTTCGGAGTCTCGTCCCACCGATTCCGCCGCGGAGTCTGCGCGGCCGGCGTGGCATCGCCTTGTCTGCAAAAGATGGATTGCACCTAAGTATAAATTCTGATTACCTTAATATCGAGCATATATATTTCATTTTCTAGCAAATATGGCCGAAATCTTTGGCCCACATCTTCCGAATGAGGGTCGATGCCTGCACCCCTCCCCCCTCTCCCGCTGCGCCCTGTCAACCGCTCCAATGGCCGGATACGAGTTCTAGTTCTCGCAACCCCCCCCCCCCCCTGAGTTCAGCACAAGCCCATCGAGTAGTGTAATTAACTTTCCATCTCGTTTTGCGAGACAACCATCAAGTGACCTATCTTTGCCGATTACCGTAATCTCTTTTCTCTTCCCTGCCGTACCTAACAGTGCCAGGAGTGGCATCTCCTGCCCCGACATGCGCGGGAGTCTCGTCCCATCTCGCAACGACGGGAGTGGCTGCCTCTGCTGCCATGGCAGTGAATCCGAGTCGCTGCTTCGGTCGAGTGCCATCTCGCACTGAGGACGGCGTGGCCGAGCCCGCGCCGAGTGCCTGCAGGACAGGTCTCCTCTCTCCCTCTCTTTCTCTCTAGCTCTCCTTCCCTTTTATTCTTTCTATATCTCCCCGGCCTAACACACAAACCATCTGGAGAAACGAGCCATAACATATTCCTCAGGCATATTTTGTTCCTTTGAATCTCCTTAATTGAGGCAAAGCAGTCTCTCTCTCATCTCTCCCCTTCCCCTTCCCACATCTGGCTTCGGAGTCGCATCATCCCATCTTCTCTTCTTCTCTGGTGGCGCCGCTGGCTTCATGACTTCAAGCTCGCCTGACTTCGCTTTATCCGCAAGCTCACGCTCGACCTGAAATACGAGCAAAATAGACTATTATTTGAGAGAAAAAATCGACCAAGAATATAATCGCTCTAAATAATCGATTATCAATACAAATGGATAAGTTAGGCTGAAACTGGGGACTGACTCTCTGTTTGTCTTCCTTGTACATCTGTTCCTTCATGACTTGAGCGTAATCACGGTTGCGCATATCGGGGGTTTGGTCCACTAAAATTGAACAGAAATATTCTTATTTTTAAACACTAGAGTTCTCGAAATATTTTAAGGCAAAAGAGTCTATATTCTCACAATTTTTGGTGGTGGACCCTTCCAAAAGCCTTTGAAGCGAGAGGTCCTTTAAAAACTGATAAGCGAAATCGTATTTAAAAGAAAGTATTTAATTCTATATTCATTTTGTGAAATATTGTAAGAATTACAACCACCAGTGCTGAAAAGCTTCGAGGGGTGGGGATTACAGAGACTACAATTCGGTGAATGGTGTAATGTCAGAAAGGTGAAACAACACGAATCGTATTAGGACGCAGGGGTTCAACACGGCGAATGTTTCAACACCTTTTTTAACACTGAGCACCAGGGAATAAACGCTGCCGAGAACGCAGACGTTTAGGGTTGGAAAGGAGGTCCACGAAAACAGGATGGATTAGCTGTTTCTACCTAAATATTACTCAAAAACAAGGTGAAGCAGGGCTTTGGAGAGGCGAGGAATCAGGCTGTGTCTGTGAAATCGACAGCACCTTTTGCTCTGCTGAGCACTATTGTAATGAACATTGGAGAGTACAGTACACAGAGAGATACCGTACCAAAGGCATCGACACGCTCGGGAGATATCTGGCGGAGACGGGCGCGTGCCTGGTAGTTGCTCTGTCTCTCGGCGATCGTCTTGGTGCGAGTCTCGGCGAAGGGATCCTCATCCTGTGCATTTTATCGGAATCTATGGTTAAGAACGAATGCGTCAAGGAACTAGCAAAATGGATAAAATAGTTTTGCAAAGACTATCAGCCGATCTTGGGCAGTTTCAATATATATATATATATATATATATATATATATATATATATATATATATATATATAAAATGATGAGGAAAAATGAAATACGCACCGGCGCACTGCGAGCTGCTTCCTCGCGGAACTTTTCAGCCGCCGAAAAACCGCCGCCCTTCACCTTGGCAGCGACAGCCACCGTATCTTCATCTCAAGAGTGGAGAAAGTTAGAATAATTTAATCCTGACTATTTTAAAAACCGTACAACCATTTTCTAAACCAAAAGAAAAAAGTATCTTTAAGAGATTTCAAAGGCAGCCGAGGAATAAAGAAGAGTATTGGAAAAGAATCAAAACCGATATCATCCTCCTCTTCGGCGCCTGTATTAATCGAGTCATCGTAGCCAGACTTGCCGCGCACGGAACCGTACACATCCTATTCACATTTATTATATTGACCCTTTTTATCCATAAACTGATTTTTTAAGTTTACCAAATATGCAAAAAAAGTTCCCTCATTTCGAAGATGCGACTAATCGCGTAGAACCATAGGCAAAAGTGAACTAACCATAAGAGCTGCATAACAATACGAGCGTTTCATCAACAAAGACTAACACTAATTATTATTATTTCAAATAGCAGTAAAGCTGTCAATACTCCCTCCAGCAAAACGGCTGAATAACCATTCTAAGGTTAAGATCTGACCGTGTCGAAGCCGCCGGCTTCTCCGAATGCGATCTTCTCGACATGGCGGCCATTGGCCTCGTCCGCCTCCTCTTCTCCAGCCAGCGCCCGCTTGCGATTCAGGCTAGCCGCGTAGGCCGCGCCATCTCAAGTCAGCATCTTATTTCCTCTCTCTAAATACAATTTCCAGGCAAACAATTAGTCTATCCAAATATAACAGAACCCGTCGATCTTATAAATTATTTTAAATAATACTGAAAGATTCTTCCAGACAAATATCAGTATCACATAATAGTCAACTCAATTATTCCCATGAAGAAAGGGTGTAATACAAGTTCCCAAGACAAAGAAGAAGAAAAAGCATAAAAAAGAAAAAGCCTTAAAATAACTTTTCAAATGGCCTATTCAGTTATCTAAACAGTTGGCAAAGGATGCGACAAATTCCACATTCTGCAAGACAATAAATAAAGCAGAAAATTCTCTCTCATTGCAGGAAATCATCATTGAATGGAGGAAAACAGGTTGTAGTGAAACAAGAGCATTAGAAAACAAAATGAGAAAATGTACTTTCTTCATTATTGGGAAAGAAAAGAAGGCAAACCTTCACGCGAACGTGGTGCGCGTGACATGGTGAGTGAATAAGTCCTTGGGAAGCTGACCGCTTCTGGAGCGGGATCTTAGTTCGTTCGTCTCTCTACGACTTCTCCGATTCTCTGAAAGCTTCCACCGATGAAACGATGGAAGGGTGGCTTGTTTTTGCCGGCTGAAAGCAACCAGAAGGATTCGTTTAAATGTACGAAAGCGAAGAAAAGAGAATAAGATGGCACAGTCAAGCGCTTTAACGACACAATAATTGCGATAAAGATATAAATATACTTTTTCCAACATCGCAAAGACATTTCGCACAGCAAGTGTTTGAAATATGCACATCGTGACCGAAATTGCGCAAGCAGTTTTCTCGAAACCGAATATGTTTCCAGGAGTTATCACAAGTGCGCGAAATTCAAAAGGTATATCAGTATTACTGTAGCAAACTTCGGTTGATTTATATTTCAAGATATTTATATGGTGCTTTTGTGATAATTAATTGTTGCAAATAGTGCTTCTGGACAGAAAAAAAATCAACTAACTCTATCCAAACACTTTCCCTATCTTTTTTTAATACACACTTTTATATTCGGAAAAGAAGGTAGTTATGCAAATGTGATGCGGTTTTTAAGGTTGAATTGACAATGAGCTCATTTAATTGCGAATTTTATAAGGAGAAAAGGCTTCGTTGTCTATCTTATGAAAAATATTTTTTTATAGGATAAATGTTGAATCTGTGTGTTCTCTTTATCTGAACAACGAACGGGAGAGAGAGAGAGAGATAGAGAGAGAGAGAGAGAGAGAGCGATAGAAAGAAATAGAAGAGGGCGAAAGAGAAAGAGAGAAATAGAGGGAGAGAGAAGAAATAGAGAAGGAATAGAGATAGAAACATAAGATTGAAAGAATACAAAGATGGCACAGTCAAGTTTTATAGCAGGCAAGCTGTACAAACATGAGCAATTCGAAATAGGTGGTGCCTTCTTTTTACATAATAATTCTACCTAATCTACAACGAATAACAATTGCAAACTATCTATTTTTGCAATGGATGCAAGAGATTACATACAGTCGCGCTCATAAAAACTCGGAATTCAGGTTTTTTGACCATAACTTTTTTAAAGATGGGAATATTTCAATGAAACTTTCAGGGTTGCTTAGTTATCATGTCATCCATTAATCAGGAGATTATTAGTTTCATTGATCCAATATTGATCGAGAAAAAATCAATAACTTAGAATCTCCCGGATTGCGCATTTAGGGGTGCTGGACAAAATAATTTATTTCTTCGAGCTTCGGCTAGTTTTTATTGGATAGATGGTTTAGCTGTATTGCAGAACCTTTCGGCGCTAACTTTTTGATCTAACTGATATTTAATCGCCTACGGTTACATGCTGCCTGCCTCCAGTTCGTGATTCATGCGGTCGGGCTTTGATGCAGAAGGTTCAGCATGACAAAGTCGATCATTTACTACCATGGCTATAGCAATTATGATCTTATTATGTTTGCAGAGAATCATTGAACATATTCAGATGGCTAGTTAAGCTGTGAAAATTACATTCTAATTATTTCAGCACTCTAAGAACACCGCGGTCAACTTTGGTCCTCAGCCCAGATGTATTCCAAGTGATGCTGTGCAGCGTTCCGAATTTCAAGAACGGTTTTGTCTATGTTGAATGATAGTTAATAGGCTTTTACATCTTCGGCACTCTTATCTCATCACGGGCCTCACCACACCTCAAGCAATCAATGAACAGTTGAAGACACCTATGAAGCGACAAAATGGCATATTTGACTGCAGGCATTTATAGATCAATCACAACATTAACTTATATATTTTGGATTTAGACGATTGCTTAACCTTCTGCTTTGTCGAATAAACTGATTTTTGGCTCGATATAAACTTTTTCGGGTTTAATTTCTTCCTTTCTGGAATACCGTCATATTCTGCACCAGGGGTTCATTCAAACGTTCTTCTGTTCCTTGTGGCTTCAAGGAGCCAGGTGTGAAAAAAGGGTGCCGAACGTGTAAAAACCTATTAACTATCATTCAACATAGACAAAACCGTTCTTGAAATTCGGAACGCTGCACAGCATCACTTGGAATACATCTGGGCTGAGGACCAAAGTTGACCGCTGTGTTCTTAGAGTGTTGAAATAATTAGCATGTAATTTTCACAGCTTAACTAGCCATCTGAATATGTTCAATGATTCTCTGCAAACATATTAAGATCATAATTGCTATAGCCATGGTAGTAAATGATCGACTTTGTCATGCTGAACCTTCTGCATCAAAGCCCGACCGCATGAATCACGAACTGGAGGCAGGCAGCATGTAACCGTAGGCGATTAAATATTACTTAGGTCAAAAAGTTATCGCCGAGAAGTTCTGCAATACAGCTAAACCATCTATCCAATAAAAACTAGCCGAAGATCTAAGAAACAAATTATTTTGTAAAACACGCCTAAATGTGCAATACGGGAGATTCTAAGTTATTGATTTTTTCTCGATCAATATTGAATCAATGAAACCAATAATCTCCTGATTAATGGATGACAGTATAATTAAGCAACCCTGAAAGTTTCATTGAAATATTCCCATCTTTAAAAAAGTTATGGTCAAAAAACCTGAATTCCGAGTTTTTATGAGCGCGACTGTACATAAATGTATGTAGATCTACCGCCATGTAATCTTGGTGGCAGTTAAAGGAGCTTGAAAGTCGCTAAGTAACTGATGCATTCGCAAGCTCAATCCGGACATATTCAAAGAATCATCCTGATAGAGAAAATTTTGAGTTTTCGCCTCCTTTAAGAGACCGACGGACGCGACAAACAGCGCTCAGCGCTCTTCCACTCTTCCACGAACCTCGTCTCTGCTTACCAAAATCTTTTTTCCAGGCTTTACATTTCGTGTCAATTCAGTCTTCGATTTGTATGATTACATGTGCGGCTGTGTGCGCATTCTATGTTGTGATTTCTCTATCAGGCCGAATTGACAATGACAGCGTGATATATGCATGGAATTATCACACCGAAATAAGCACAAGCAGGTCGATTACTATAAAAGATATCTATACAACATGTATGTTTGATCCTATAAACGATTTGAAAGGGAAACAAATCCTAGTGGATAAATTTAATGATAGTTTTGATCGTATATAAATCGTTGAAATTAGCTATGAAAATAGTTTGTTTCTTTCTTCTTCTTCAATATTCCTTAATCAGTACATTCCATTGTATCCAAAGTATCGCATGAGAATGTGCACGAAGAAGGGCCAGCACAGGAAGAAGAGCAGCGTGCGCATGGACAGCCGAGAAGGCACGCAGATGTAGAAGGCCTAGAAAATGCTATTTTTCTTCTTTACTCAACTACTTTGGCTAACTTTGTTAACGGTGACAACGAAATTTAAGCAAATTGAGCCTATTACTACGTCATATTCAAAAAAATACATATCTATAAATGCAATCATAAATTTAAAGATGCGTTTCAAACCGAGCTCTTGAGCAGCTTTATGACGGAGAGATGTTGTCGCTCGAGGGCATCTGAGAGCCATTTGAGCGGAGAGAGAGCGAAGTTCAACCTGGGAGGAGAGTAGGAAAAGAATGAGAGAGAGAGAGAACGAGCAGAAAGAGAGAGAGAGACAGAGAGAGCCTGCAGAAAGAGAGAGAGAGAGAGAGAGAGAGAGAGAGAGAGAGAGAAAGAGAGAACCAGCAGAAAGAGAGAGAGAGAGACAGAGAGAGAGAGCGCGAGCAGAAAGAGAGAGAGATATAGAGAGAGCCTACAGAAAGAGAGAGAGAGAGAGAGAGAGAGAGAGAGAGCCTGCAGAAAGAGAGAGAGAGAGAGAGAGAGAGAGAGAGAGAGAACGAGCAGAAAGAGAGAGAGAGAGACAGAGACAGAGAGAACCTGCAGAAAGAGAGAGAGAGAGAGAGAGAGAGAACGAGCAGAAAGAGAGAGAGAGACAGAGAGAACCTGCAGAAAGATAGAGAGAACGAGCAGAAAGAGAGAGAGAGAGACAGAGAGAACCTGCAGAAAGAGAGAGAGAGAGAGAGAGAGAGAGAGAGCATGCAGAAAGGAAGAAAGAAAGAAAGAAAGAGAGAGAGAGCCTGCAGAAAGAAAGAGAGAGAGAGAGCAAGAGAGAGAGAGAGTTCAGCCTTGGGAGGAGAGTATGCGGAGAATGAAAGAGACAACACAATACAAATCAATGATAAAAATTAAATTAACGTAATCTAAAGGAGCAGAAAACTAAACCACAATCTGTTTGAATTTTCCTGACTATTGCAATGGCATGCTCTCTCGTTGTGTCCCAGGCAAAAATCCGCGAATTCAAGTAGGAGTTTAGGCTCCTTCAAAGGCCAACCTCGATGCGTGCACAATAACCGCGAAGCGAGCGAAGTCTCGAAGATTCATCATCGTGGACGTCGAAGGAAGAAGACCTTCAAGCAGGAGAAATTCAAGCAGTCAGGTTAACATTGTAGCATAATAATGGTCATTCACTTTATAAGTAGTAGAAGACGGAACTCACGAGAGAAGATACCATGCACATGACAAGCAACTTGTGTAAGATTAAGAGAGAAAGAGACATGGACACGAAATGCCGAAGCGAGAGAGAAAGAAGGTTGAGGTAGAAAAATAGATAGAGGAGAGAGAGCAAAGAATGAGAGAGGGAAAAAGAGAGAGAGAGAGAGCGAAGAATTAGAGAGAGAATGTGAAGAATGAGAGAGAGAGGAGAAAGAAGAATGAGAGAGAGAGGGAGAGAGAGAGAGACCTTGAGAGTGAATCGTGATGGTCGTCTCGTGCATCGCAATACTCGTTGTCGCTCACGACGACCTCTCCGTGATCTTCTTCTGTCACCATCACTGGTGCAGTCATTTTGCACTTTTTAAATGAAATATTAATTATTCTACTTCTGTTACTAGTTTATCAGATACTAAGGAATATGTTATTTAGATACGAACACGCCATAGGCCATAATATCTAAGTCGCAGTATACAAAATAATTCGCAAGAAGTGTAACAGAAAACCATGATTGGAAGGCGCAGTCGAAGACGCGGCTTGCGCTTCCGACTTTGGCAGAATCTCCTAAAAAGCACTTTTATGTGCACCTGTAACTGTTTTTTAAGCAAAAATTATCTTTAAATTATATTTTTTTATTTAAAATTGACTCATAATAATACATTTATTGTACTAATGTTAAATTAAATAAAAACTTTAAAAACAGATTACCGCAGTGCCGTCACTCTTGACGAGCTCGCGATCGATCAGCCGGAATTTCTCCCTGAGAATGGGCTCGAGGCGATCAAAGTCAGGCTCTTGCAGCCACTGTCTAACGTCGAATCTGCACACCAAGTATTTCTATCTCTGTTCCCTTCTCTCTCTCTCTCTTTCTCTCTCTCTCTTTCTCTATCTCTCTCTTTCTCTCTAATTCTCTTTCTCTCTAAATCTTTCTCTATAACTCTCTCTATCTCGGCCTCTCTACCCTTCTCTAACTTCTCTGCGACATAGTCGATCTTCTCTTGTATCTTCTGAACATAAGTCGTCATAGCCTCCTCCTGGCTCATTTCTCCCAGCTGTTTCCATGCGTCCCTGCGATTAAGAGATTCAAGAAACGAAACACAACGATTGAGAAACAGTCGCCGAGCAGAAAAAGAAACAAGCGAGCTGTGAAACAACCGAACCGAAGAAGAAGCGAGAGAGAGAGAGAGAGAGAGATAGCGAGAGAAAGGGAGAGAGGGAGAGAGGGAGAGAGGGAGACTCGTACCATTTATACTTCTCAATGAGATTCCAGAAGGCTGGTGCCGAGACATTGCACGGCCCGAGAGTCGCCTGCTTGTACAGCGAATAGAACAGCAGCTTCTCAACATGTGTCGACGGCACCGGGCCTGGGATAGCAAACAACGACAGAATAATAAGAATCCAAATCTTATTTTTTTTTGTTCTGAATATTTAGATATCGAGCAATGAGATCATTTTGTTGCGGGTAGATACATACAGATATGTGCACTTTTATTTTCATCCTCATTCATGACACAGAGGAGAGAGCACGCAAGCAGGGACAGACGGTGAGAGGAGATTGAGAAGGAAGTGACATAACGGAGCTGGAGATCTGCTCCTCGCTCTCTCTGCCTCTCTCTATCTCTTGCTCTCTGTCTCTCTATCTCTTGCTCTCTCTCTCTCTGCCTCTCTCTATCTCTTGCTCTCTCTTATAGCCTCTCTCTATCTCTTTCTCTCACTCTGCCTCTCTCTGCCTCTCTCTATCTCTTGCTCTCTCTCTGCCTCTCTCTATCTCTTGCTCTCTCTCTGCCTCTCTCTCTTGCTCTCTCTGCCTCTCTCTATCTCTTGCTCTCTCTCTGCCTCTCTCTATCTCTGGCTCTCTCTCTCTCTGCCTCTCTCTATCTCTCTCTCATTGCCTCTCTCTATCTCTTGCTCTCTCTCTGCCTCTCTCTGCCTCTCTCTCTATCTCTTGCTCTCTCTCTCTATCTCTTGCTCTCTCTCTGCCTCTCTCTCTTGCTCTCTCTGCCTCTCTTTATCTCTTGCTCTCTCTCTGCCTCTCTCTCTCTTGCTCTCTCTGCCTCTCTCTCTCTCTTGCTCTCTATCTCTTGCTCTCTCTCTCTGCCTCTCTCTATCTCTTGCTCTCTCTCTCTGCCTCTCTCTATCTCTTGCTCTCTCTCATTGCCTCTCTCTATCTCTTGCTCTCTCTCTGCCTCTCTCTCTTGCTCTCTCTGCCTCTCTCTATCTCTTGCTCTCTCTCTGCCTCTCTCTATCTCTTGCTCTCTCTCTGCCTCTCTCTCTTGCTCTCTCTGCCTCTCTCTATCTCTTGCTCTCTCTCTGCCTCTCTCTCTTGCTCTCGCTGCCTCTCTCTAT